>NEWO01000056.1:1291015-1366346 GCA_003013225.1 Phalaenopsis aphrodite | reverse complement strand
TTTTTAAGTTAATTTAATTGATTAAAAGATGAATGATAAAAGAGAAAACGTACACAAAAGATGCGGAAAACCAATAGGGAGGTAAAATTAAATATACTGTCTTAAATTAGTTTAATTAGTGACTTTTATTTTTTTAATAGCTAGTTATAAAAAATGGACATCAAGATCTTAGTTTTCATCATCTGACTATTTGCCCCCATCTTGGTTAATTCTAAGCCTTAAACCGGGTCACGACATTTAATGTGGCATTCACCATTTGCGAGCTGAAGTCAATCAAAATTTATCACCCTCGACAAACTGTCACGAAATATTGACAAAATTTACTTTTGAGTTTTTAAGTGATTCATTTCAACTTGAATGTTTTAACTTATTACTTTGAAAATTTATTTTAAAATTGACCTCTACAATTGAGATTCACAATCAGCACAGAGATAATCAACGATTTGATTGTTTGAAATTTATTTGAAACTCATTAACTTTAATCTCTTTAAAATATTAGTTATGTTAACTCCAGTCCTGATGAAGAGGATCAAACTGGATGATTTTGACTTAAAAAATTTATATATGTGAAAATTACTAGAATTGTCTACTCCAATCCTTAAATGGAGGAGAATCAGACTATTTGGATATGGACAAACAACCCTGCCCGCCAAACAAAGATGGATTGCTTTTCAAAATATGAATTATTTGAGTACAAGTTTGGCTTTAACACCCACAATATTCCTAAGATATTCATTAAAGCATTTAAAATTTTAGTTGGAGTCCATGCGAGTTTAAAATTTCACATATATATCTTAATAAATTTTACAATTTGTAAAGACTTGGACAATTTTTAAGCCATGAAGTTGATATGAACTTTACATAAAGAGGCACGTGCAAGATTTTAAAAATATGCATAATTGACTTGCTTATATGACACCCTAAAGCATGCATAACTCAAGAGTATCTCAAGTGTTACCCATTCTTAAGAGTGTGGCTCAGATTTCAAAATATTGTAGTTGACTTGGGAGATAAACATAAAATTTATATAAATTTTGAAATAATTCAGAACTTAAAATATTTGCAAAAGTATTATGCTTTTGGTCTTTAAAAGGGATTGCCTTCTGACAGCTTGCAAACTAAAATTATAGATCCGGTGATGAGATTTTCAAATTTCAAAAGCCCCATATTTAAATTATTTTTCATGCCCTCAGAGCCTAATTTTAAAAGTTCAAAATTCCAAATATTTTTTGAAAACTAAGATCCTATATTTTAAAAGTTCAAATCCAAAGTATTTTTACGCCCTAAAGGCCTAAATTTTTAAAAGTCCGCGTTCAAATTATTTTTAAATTCAAATGATCCACATTTTATATTAGTTTAAAAGTTCCAAATATCCAAAACTTTAAGTTAATTTACAAGTTCAAATCACCCAAAATTCTGACAGTCCACCAACGCCAATCTCCATTAAGAGGCATGAAAGAATGCCAACCTACCCAGTTGTTTTAAAAGATTCCCTGGTCAATGTCGTTCAGTGTCGTTAGACACTGCGCGGGGGAGAAAAAATATGTATTTAACCCACAATCTTAAAAGAAAATATACGCCTTCAATGTACCTGCAAAAAACATCAAATCACAAGTAAACATTTCTCCAAGGGATGTCTTACTTTCCTTGATCAGTACTTAATTCCCAAGAACAAGTAATCGCATTTCCCAGGACGAGTATTTAAATACAGTAATTTTATATAATTTTTCCAAATGAGTCCTCAATTTTTCCGAACGATGCTTATTTCCAAAGGACGAGTACTCGAGCTTTCTCGAAGGGATATTTTAAAAACTACCCTCCCACACCTATTTTATACATTTGCAAGATAGCTCATTGATGACGCATCAATCGACAAGACAATAAACAATGAAATAAACATATTCAACAATTTTTTTCTAATTTTTTTTCTAATACAATATACAATATACAATATAAAATACTTAATAATAAATTGGGAAAGGAGGTATAGCTGGCAGGCTGGGCTCAAGCTCGTGCACAGAGAAGAACGATGAAGGATTGAGGTGAGGGGTATTGGGTAGCGCTGGGACCAAAGAGTGGGGCTCGGTTTCAAGCTTTTGTGGCATGTCAGTGAAGTTACAGCTATGATCTTTGATTCAAGCAAAAAGTCTTTGATTTCGAGTTAGGAAAGAGAGGATCTCACAGAGGAGAAATTTGAGTGAAGAAGGCAGTGTAACTTTCCTATGGTGAAACGTCTAGAAGGTTTTGATCTAGGGAGATGGAAGCGGGGTTGTGGCTCTTGGGTTGTTTGGCTTCGATTCATGCGAAGGTTAGAGAAAGCAAAGAATTTTAGTGGTTTTGAAAAGGGAGAAAGATGAGGGTGTCAGCTAAGGGCGAGTGAGGATGCTCGGAGTGGCACTGTGCAGCTAAGGAAGACGAGGAAAATCGGAGCAGCATTGTGTGAGAAGGTGAGGCACCATGTGAGGCGGTGAGGCACAAGAAGAAGAACAAAAGAGAGCTTTGGCGAGGTTGCTAAGAATTTAGTAAGTCTTCACACACAACGATCTCGTCATTGCTGCGAAACGCCGAGGCTTGTGCGGCTTTGATTTTGAACAAAGGAAAAATGGATGAGGCTTCAATGGAACGATGATGCGTTCGAGTTCCGATGTAGGGGGATGAAGTGTGTGATTTTGCGCACGAATAGGGAAAAGAAGAGCAAGAATGAGAGAACAGTGAAGAAATTCGAACAGACAAAGGGTTTCGAACAAGGAAGATGTGGCTTTGTGTATTAGGGGGAATTGGGCTTCTTAGCTATGAGTTGTTCAAATATAGAGACGTGCAAGTGAGGCGGTGATGTTGAGTACAGGACTGTCGTGTGGACTTTTCATTTCAAACAAGAGTGATCTCTGTGCAAACGGTTATAGATCTAATGGTGTGGGGGCAATAATGGAGCAATTTCTTATTATTCAATTTTTTTATTTTTTTATTTTTTTAATTCTTAAAGATATTTAACGGTTAACAATGGTATGTATAATTTCATATTTAAGTATTTTAAAAGTTTTGTACTTTATTTGAAAATTGTTTATATATGCTTCCTGATCTATAGTTGATATAAATATTAATTAAAGGATTAAAATATAAGTGTTTGCTTATGATGATTTGGTAAGATTAATTATCTACTCATTTGATCCTGATGACTATTATATGTTAAGATGAGTGTCACTGAAACTTAGGTCTAACTGAGTTATCCAACACCATTGTTTAACCTGAGGGTATTGACTAGGCGGAGAAGGGCAAACATAATTTAGTGTGTATAGGTGATTCATCAATTTGAACAAAAGGCTCTATTGACAACAATGAAAATCATATTATTGCCAAAAACAGGTGAGATACTTACTGAATTAATTTTATTCAAACCAAAACTGAATTACCGACGCTGAAAACATTCCGCTTCAGCTGGTACTTTAAAGTTGGATTAAATATCCAATAATGGAATGACATAGACGTACCAAGAACCGCAAAAGGCTTTAGCATGAAGAGTTGCATATTGCTGTCTAAGTTGAGCATTTAGAAAAGAAAACTAGTTTAAATAAAATAACTGAATTGAAGTATAACTTGAAGAATTGCTATAATCAAAACAACATGATTACAAATAAAGGGAAAACTTTGCATGTCTGCATTGTAAAGTAATTCCTCTAAGAGGCCAAACAATTCTATAAATCATTTCTTTCAAACGAAGGAAGCCTTTTCTTTGACTTATAGATAGCACATCAAATCTTCAGCAACTTCCACAACAATAACAAATACTTCGAAGACATCTACAGCTCGAGTTACACACCTGAGGCCAACCATAATGAATAACTCTTCTAATATTTGACTTGTCAATCCCCATTCCGAAAGCAATTGTTGCAACAATTACCTAAATTTCAGAATGAGGATTAGCATAAAATAAAAGGTATCAAAATTTGACAAAAACAGATCATGGAGATCAATAAGCGCAACAAATTAACTAGAAGTAGGCAATATAAGGGAGTGAGGATAGTTTAATGGAACTACACCATGGGCAATAATAATATTAGGTTGTTTAGCAGGTCAAGTATAGTTTAGCCAAATACAAGGAGCAAAGGTTCAGCGAAACCAACAGGAGTTGCAGCTTAAATGTCCAGATTTCAAGAATCTGAATCCCGTGATAACTTACATTTCAAATTTATCAACTTGGAATGCGTCCAGGTTAAGTTTAAACAGGAGATTATATGAACTTGATAGAACATGGAAGTAAATAAAGAAAAAGAGTTAGCAATGGGAGTAACTAGTACCAGGGAATGAAATTAATTTAATCAAATTATACCGTTAACGCATACAACATAACAAAATTTGGAAGCCAAAAAAAATTGATCGATGAAATAGGAGCAGTATGACTTCAGCTGAGGCCGACAAGAGTCGAATAGCTTAAATGTGCGATTTCAAGAGGTTCAGGAACTTATTATAGTTAAAACTAGTTCAACCTCACGAACCATGAAAAAGCCAACCTCAAGTTAGAAATTTGTACAATAATCAGGAATCAGTAAAAGGTAAGATTACTGAAATAAAATGAAAAAATTAGCCTTATGTGACCCTTTAGTTTAAGACCATGCAAGATAATTCAACTTCTTAAATGCTACACTTATTAAATAGGTTCCATCTCCATTTTAAGATTTCTTACATAAGCTTCCCATATCAACTTCTGAATTTTATGATACCAAATGGCTAAAGCTGGTAAACTAGCCTGTATATGATGTCATTAGCTCTTACACATTATCAAAAATAGAACAGAACTATTCTAATAAAAATGCCATGGCAAAAAAAAAAACAGAAAAGAAAGGGAGAAATGGGAACTCAAAATTTTGAACAGAAATGAGCCCAAAACACAAGAAGTGAGCTGAGGAATGTCAAGCACAAACAAAGAGAATTTCATGCATGGAGGTAGGTAACAACAACAACAACCTCTACTACAACCATCTGTGGAAATGGTGAGTGATCAGAGAGAGAGAAAGTGATACCCCAGCTGGTATCGCCACAAGGAAAGAAATGAGCGAGGGAGAATGACCGGAAACAACAAAAATAGTGGAATAAAAACCAGTGAAGGAAAAACTGAAAATACAACAGAGCCAAGAAGACCAAAAGCAAACTATTTGTTTCAGAAATTCAGATACGAGAACAAGGTACAATGGCCAAAACACCACCTGAGAGCCGCCTCAGAATACAGCTGCAAGGAAGGCAAGCCAACCTTAGGAAAAACCAGAAACTTTCCAAAAATTTAGTCCCAAAACAGCCTATAGGTCCTTTATAAGCTAAGAGATTTCCTAATTAAAAGCATGTCATCCAAATAACTAAAAACTATAAAAAACACAAGATGCACTAAAAAAGACTCAAGTAAAACAACCATAAGGACACTAGGAAAGCAAACAATTCAAGCTCCGACGTCATTCTCCCGCAGTTGGCAGGAATTCTTCATAAGTAATTTCAGAATCGGATTCATGATGTGGAGTCGAGTCGGCAATGTTGAAAGTAATAGAAATATTATAATGACCCTGAGATAAATCTATTAAGTGGTGTCATTAATACGCATCATAATCTGGAAAGGTTCATCGGCTTTAGCCTTAAGCTTCCCACATTTTCCCAGAGGGAAAGGCTTTTTTTTTAGTCAAACCCATATTCTGTCTCCTTTTTTGAAAGTGACTGCCCTTCTATTTTTGCTTGCTTTTCGTTGATACACTTCATTTTGTTCAACGATATTCTCCCAAACTAACTTATGGAGCTCTTGGATTTCCTATGGCTGGGTTTCAATATTCGAAGTTACATCCTTGGTTGGAATATCCAATGTAAGATCTAGAGGAGAAATAGGTTTTTTCCCTAAACCACTTCAAAAGGGTTGTATTTGGATGTTTGATTGCAGTACATGTTATGAGCAAACTCCACTTGTGATAGCAGAAGGTCCCATTGTGCAAGGTTCTTACCAACATAGCAACGAAGTAAATCCCAAGACTTTTATTAACAACTTCCACTTGTCCATCGGTTTATGGATGGGAAGTTGAACTATATTGAAGTTTGTTTCGCAATTTGTTCTATAATGTCTTTCAAAAGTGGATCAAAAATTTAACAGCCTAATTGGAAGTGATAGTATGTGGAATACCATGTAAATGGACCACCTTTTTGAAATAAAAATCGGCAATCTGAGGAATGTTTAATGAGGCATTATATGGTACAAAGTGAGCCATCTTGGAGAATCAATCCACCACCACCATGATAGAATCCTTATATCATCGAGTACGTACTAAACCAATCACAAAATCCAAGCTAAAATGCGTTCAAGGACATTTAGGAACGAGCAAGAAAATGTATAAACCAGAATTTTGAGTTCTTGCCTTGGCTATATGACAAGTTCGGCACCTCTTCACATGAAAATTCACAGCTTTATGCATAGAGAGCCAATGAAAAATTGACTTGTAAAAGATCTAGAGCATTATGTCTCCCAAAATGGTCAGTTAGACTCCCATCATGACCTTACCCCAATATGGCCCATCTAATGGAACACTTAAGAATGCATAAACAATTTCCTTTGAATAGGAAATCATCATTGATGTGAAAGGTTTTATATATTCCAACCAGACATTGTTGTAATGCCACTCGGAATTCAAGATCCTTATCATACATTCCGAGCATCAGCTCAAAACCCACAACCCGTACTTGCATGACCGATAGAATAACGTCTCAACGGCTTAAAGCAGCAGCCACTTGATTAGAAAGTTCAAATTTGTGCTTAAGAATAAAATTAAAGGCTGAAATATATTCAACCCATGCGGCGTAAACTCCTTTTAATTTATTTTGACTTTAACGATACTTGAGGGCTTCATGATCTGTATAGAGAACAAATTCGTTAGCTAAAAAATAATGACTTCAATGTTGTAGAGCCCTTATCATAGAATAGAATTTTTTTTTTCATATGTTGAATATTTTCTTTCAGAACAAGTTAAGTATTTTATGCCAATATTTTTCTAAACGAGTCGGCTTACGAGCTAACGAGTCGAGTCGGGGATGGCTTAAGCTTGGCTTATTAGCTTATTTATATCATTATTATTTAATATTTATTTATTTTTTATTTTATTTCTATTATTACATATCCACTTTACGTTGAAGCTCCTCATGTTCCTTTAGAGACACTCTATGTGCGGGTTTGTTAAGGATGGTCGAACCAGGCATAAAGTTAAAGGCAAGTTGTACCTCTCATAGGAGATAATACTGCAGGAATGTCCTATCGAGAAGATGCCTTCGAACCGTTGTAAGATCCCTGGATTTTAAAAGGTGTCGAGTGGTCCAAAATTTTTGGTAATGATTAGGAGGTACCCCGTCACTGCCTCAATCAGAACTTTCAAAACCAGTGGAGTGAAAGTAGTGATTTCAGTCCTTAATTGGCAACAAGATGGTTTGAATTTAATCTTTAATAAATGAATAAGTGTTTGCATATGCATCACAAATTTTAAGGACATCATGTTGTCAAGGCCGACCAAACAATATATGACAAACTTCCACACAAATTACACACATAAAACTTGCTCCTGAAGTTTTTGACAGAACAAAAATTACACCAAGCCTCATTAAGTGACTTTAATTTCAGCCTCCTACTTAAGCCATGTGTCTTGGTGGGGATGGAGATGAGGTTGTGTAGCTAGCCCAAGCTTCTCCATCATAATTGTTGAAACCACATTTTCACAACTTTTATCGTCAATGATAAGGTTACAAACCTTGCCCCGAGTCGTGCATCGGGTTTTAAATAAGTGTCGTAACCAATCCTGATTGGAAGATTGTTCAACACTTAGGAGAGACCTTATCACAAACAATTCCCCCTCACCCACATGCATGACTTGATCCCTTGTCAGATTACCATCTTCTTTGCCTACAACATCATCCTACTCTAACAAGGAAATGACGTGTTGGTTTGGACAATTTGAAGGGCCAAAACCATGTCATTTGAAGCATCTCCCATCTCTGTGGTAGCAAACCCCCGAGGCTGCATTGGAGTTCTTCTGCTGTTTTCAGCATTCCGTCCTCCGCGCCGCATCCTAGCTTGGACTAGTTTGCTGGAACCGGCAAGATCAGTGGTAGGAATGCGCTCCTACCCAAATTTTGCTATTTTTCTACCTTCACAGCCAAGCTAATCACAAATTGGGCTGTCCAGAAGGGTTGGACTTGAATCACATTGGCTATAAATAGTCGTAGACCACCAAAGAAACATGCAATTTTGTGTTCTTCAGGTTCCGAAAGGTCAAATTTCACTCCTAACTGTTTAAATTCAGAAGCATACTCTTCCACGGACAATTCTTGTTGATGAAGATGGTGTGGCCGAATGAAGACCTCTTGTCAAAAGTGTTCCAAAAGAAATTTACATTGTAATCCGCTCTTCATGTTGCACCAAGTGACAATTTTGGATTAACCCTCCCATTGCCGCATTCTCTTCATGTTTTCTCACCAAAGGGAGGTGTTCTCCCTCAATTTAATTGCTACAATATTCACAATTTGTTCTTGGGGTACTTTTTTTAAATCAAGAATTCAATCTACCATATGTAGCCAATTAATAAATTCATCCGGATCTAGTCGGCCTTCAAAATTGGGAATGTCAATCTTCATTCCAAAATCAGCAACCTTGTGGTGTCCTTCCTTCTTCCACTTAGGTAGGGGTTGCGCCTCATTGATGGAAGATTCTTGGTGAAAAGGATTTTCACCTTCTTCCTCCTCCACCGCATCCACTCCAAGTTTCATGGTTCTATCTTCAGAGTTTCTTTGCTCCAAGACTGCAAGCCGCTAGTCACTAAATTTCATTTTTTAATACTTCTACAATCAGTTTTTTTATTGGGTCTTGTAATATTTCTTCGTGGTGGCAATTTGAGAGCAGAAAGAACCGCAACGAACATGGGCAGCAATAGAATCAAGAAGCAAATTAGGGACAGATTACAGCACGCCACATTTGTGCAAGAAATGGTTTCAAGAAGCCAAAAACAGCAGACTTCTGCAGCTGGCAGGAAGGAATCCAAACATCTGAACAGCAGCGGAACCCAATTCCAGCCGAGCAGCTCAAGAAAGGACTGCTCTAATACAAAAAAATGCAGCTAGTATCGCCACCTGGAAAAAAATCAGCAAGGGGGAATGACCGGAAACAGCAAACAGGATGGAAAAAAAAAAAAAACCAGTGGAGAAAAAACTGAAACCACAACAAAAGCAAGAACACCCAATGCAAACTATTTGCTTCAGAAATTCAGAGACGAGAACAATGAACAATGGCCAAAACATCACCTGAGATCCACCACAAGATACAACCGCAAAGAAGGCAAGCCAACCAAAGAAAAAACAATAAATTTTCAAAAAACTACTCCCAAAATAGTCTAAAGGTCTTCTATAAGCCAAGACCCTTACTAATTACAAGTATGCCATCCAAAGAATTAACAACTACAGAAAACACGAGACACATTAAAAAAAGACTCAAATAAAACCACCAGAAGGACACACTAGAACAGCAACCACTTCAAGCTCCGGCATCAGAAAGAGAGAGCATAAATTATTAATACAGCGAGTAACAAATGTGATGCTTGTGCACCTTATCCTAAAAATATTATGACGAAATCGTTCTTGGTTGGGAAGGAGTTCAGCATTAAAGAGTCTACGAAGGACCAAGAATACCCCTTCATGGGCATGCAACATTTGCTCTCCCATACTATTGCTATCTTCTTCGCCCTAAATTTCATCCTCTCTTGAATTTTTTTCTTCAAAAAATGACATGATCCGGCAGTTAAAATGATTGGATGATATATGCCCAAACCCATGACACCTAAAATACCTCCTTCAAGACAGGATTGTACCCATTTTTGTTGTTCTCCAGGGCTCGACAACAACTTTACCTCTGTTGGATTCGCCCTTCCCCCTAGAGTGAACTGATTTCTCCCCCAGGTGATGGTGTATGGGTGCAAATTTACTACATTTCTGCTTCCGTTCAACCTTGACAGAAAGGTTGATGACGTCTCAGAGGGTCTAATAAGGTTGTAGTTGTACCAAGTGACCCATGGTTGACATTGTCCAAAATAGATTTAGTACATTGAATTATTCATATATGAATCCAAATATGAACATATTTATTTCTGAAATTATATACACTAGAAACGAAGTACTTCAATGGATATCTAGCGAAAATAGAAGTCACATAAATATCAGGTGTATTATAACTACTGATACATGCACATTGACATGGAAGTTATATATGTGTATAATTATTTCAAGGATTTTCAAGAATATAGCATTGGATTTTTTCGAATGATTGCCCCTCCCAACTGACAAAAAATTGCCCCTTCCATACAGCATTACTTTTTTAAATGTCCAAAGATTTCAATGTTTACATATAAAATTACCTCTATTAGGTTTTGATGGAACCCTTCGTGGACACTCCTCAGATGGGCCTTCGGAAGCTGCCAAAAAAAATAGGATTGTTTACTGATTATGTAACAATGTTGGATTCACATTATTCAATGATGCTTAAAAAAGGCTTCATCAACAAAGAACTAGGTGATAAAGAAAAAAAAATTCAAATTAAACATCTAAATGATCTCTTAATAAAATAGGATGTGAAAAGGTACATAAGACAAACTAATCAGCCAATAAGAACAGGATATTTATTAGTCACAAAACAATACAAAAAATTCTCATTTTCATGAAAAGAATCAATCTAATTTACAATAATAACTAAAACAATTAAGATATTTACCATGAAAGCTATTGCATCAAATTTCAATTTAAAAAATTGTAAAGGATATACCGTACACGACACATTTACTGCAAAAGAATCTATAAAGAAACATTTTTATGGTAAAGCACAAGTTCTCTTAGATAAAACAAAGCATGCAATGTAATACCCCAAAGATGATATTGCCCTAGACCACAAATCATAATGATTTAAGATATTATCTAGAAATGGTACAGGAGTGATAGTGTGCATGGTTTAAAGAAAGAAACACCTTCGCGTGATATGCAGCAGCCTTAACACCAGATCTGCAGAAAAACTCAGCTAATTTTGTTGTTTCATTCCTTGTAGGCACATATATAATCGTAGGACCGTGTCCTAAGGATTCAAGGTTATTAGGCGCTTGCGTTATCCCACAAAGCTCCATGTTCTTATGTGGACAAACACCAAGAAACTCAGCACATGAAACTGCATATGCAAGCATAAAGTTACAGTTCAGATAAAGAAATCGAGACGTAAAACGGCCAAATACCATAATGCTCGTGCCATCTATAAGCTAAACTAGACGAACATGAATGAAAGAGCTAGTGAACTGTATGGAAATATTAACTTTAAGATTTTACATGCAAAAGAAAATGATTCTCAATATTTAAGTGATGATAATTGTTTCCTATCCCGCCCTTATTTATTTCAAAGAGAAAATATTTGATAGTTTAAAATCATATAGATGCATTATGTTGTGATTTTTCCTAAGGATTCAAGGTTATCAGGCGCTTGTGTTATCCCACAAAGCTCCATGTTCTTATGTGGACAAACACCAAGAAACTCAGCACATGAAACTGCATATGCAAGCATAAAGTTACAGTTCAGATAAAGTAATTGAGACGTAAAACGGCCAAATACCATAATGCTCGTGTCATCTATAAGCTAAACTAGATGAACATGAATGAAAGAGCTAGTGAACTGTATGGAAATATTAACTTTAAGATTTTACATGCAAAAGAAAATGATTCTCAATATTTAAGTGATCATAATTGTTTGCTATCCCGCCCTTATTTATTTCAAAGAGAAAATATTTGATAGTCTAAAATCATATAGATGCATTATGTTGTGATTTGGCCAACACCCTCAAAGACATGGCATTCATGAAGTTCTTATGCAAAATTGTTAATAATTTAATACCCAGGTGACCATTTGAGGTCAATTTTGTATAATCAATTGACTAAATTTGAGAAATGTAATACTCTGACTAAATTACTATGGCAGGAAAAGTTAGATGACTATTTTGTTTTTAATCCTTATTTAAATAATTGGTAGGTTGTGGCTTTACAAAAAAAAACGAGAAAATTAGATGAACTTTAAGGAATTCCAAAGAATCTCCTATGATAAATCATCTGTATGAAATATTACCATCCAAATCATCTGCACAATAATTTGTATCGAACTCATCTTCAAGAAAATCAACTGTTAACTGGTCCCCACAAGGATGAGCACAATCTTCATCTGATGAACTTGCACAAGAATGATCGTTGTCACTGCAATAACTATCTGATTCTGATGTGTCATCTTCATCATCTTCATCAGAAGAAGAATCCAAAGAACTACTGGAGCAACTAATGTTATTCTCACGATTATTAAAGATCTTGTTCTTCCCTTTACTATTATTCATCCTTGATGCAGCATAAAAATTTACTAGATCGTGGAAGTCTCTATTATATGATGAAGGAAAGGATGTCCTGCTATGTTTCACCTGTTTACCAGTAACAAGAAATGTCATAAAAAATTGAAGCACAGAAAAAAACCAAAAAAAGTTCAATTAATGGAAGTGTAATAGCTCTCATATGTACTATACAGTATGAGGTAAACCCATAAGCTTCTGAGAGAAACTATGATGGACGGCACTATTAAGATAAAAACCTAACTCGATTTCAGTGCGCTGATCATAGTCCGGCAATGCATTGCAATTTTATTATAAACAAAAAAATTGAAAGCAACTTCCACAGTAAGAAAAAGATAAACACTTGAGAAAGTGAACTGCTCCTTTAGCATAATAGACCAAAGTTGGTAATTATTAAATAATATGATCCGACTACATTTTATATGAAAAGTATCTTTAGAACTTGGCTTTCATGAAGGAAGCGATCAAAAAATGTTAAAAAAACACTTATTGTGACTCTAACTCAAGGTTCTAAAAATTGCTCATCCTATGATTTGAGATACACCTGGTGATATAAAACCAAACATAAAGTCAATATTTGATTATCATGTAGATGAGAAGAACCTACATGGTGATGTACCTCCAGCTCAGATTATGACAAACTAGAGCGGATCGATAGAGAGGTATGATCGCAAGTGGCAAAAACTCCTCAGTTACTTTGGTAGACAATGCAGTCGTCAGTGGAATCCAGGGGTGGCTGACAACGGCACAAAAGCTTCGACCTATGACGTCGAAGCTCCCCCAACCCCAGGAGACATGCGCGGGGGATATGGTGGACCAATCGGCCCTCAAAGGGAGGGGGGCTGCCGCTCCTCCCTTACCCATCTCTCCCCTTCCCCTCTTTTCATCTTAGCACATTCTTAATATAAGTCTTTCCAAATCAGAATTTCTAAATATTTTTATTCCTCTTTCCTAAATTTGTATTCTCGTTATAATCTATTTCATTTCTTTCCTTGCTAGCACTTTCCTATTTTAAAACATTTCCTAAAATTTGAAATCCTGATTATATTCTCCATTCTTATTTTAAATCCTTTCTAATTTTAAATATTTTCATAAAATCTAAAAACCTGATTATATATTATTCTCCATTCTTATTTTTATTATCTAAAATAAGTCTAACCTCTTTATAAATAGGGGATGGCTTGCTTTAAGTAAGGGTTTTTTTTTATCTAAATTTGGATTTTACCATTAATATTTTCCCTTCGAGGGTTGTATCCGACGTAGAGATAGTATCATAGTTGTCCCTTGTCCAATGTGGCGATCATCTCCACGGGTCCGGATAGTGCTTTGACTGTAGCTCAACCCCGACAATATATATATCTCTCCTTCCACCTCTTCCCCAACAACTGTCGGTTGTTATGCTCCCTCAAACCTGCTGCCAGCTTTCTCCCAGCAAGTCCGTAGTTCCCCATACTCCATCCCAACATCAGTTTTCCTTCCTGAATAACCCAATCTTGTTGTCCACCTACCCAGAATTCCTCCCAGCACTCAGTCGACCGACTTCCAACAATCTACCTTATTGGTCAGGCCTTTCCCATCGTTGCCAGTGCTTTCCCGCTTGATGTCCACCCTTCGAAAGTGTTGACGAGCCTTCCCCGCTGCCGCCTTACCTTCCAACCTACCTACCTCCCAGCCGCCCAACAAACCTTCCTGCCACCTTAAGCTATCGCCTCCCTCCTCCAGCACAATTTTCAACCCCTATCGGTACCCCCTCCCACATTCACACTTTTTGCCCTCAAGCCTTTGGATCCAGTTGGCCAACCTCCATTGCCCTTGGGATACACTTTTAAGGCGTTGGCTTATGTCTCTGTATTTGTCTGTTGTTTATTTCATGTTTGGAAGAGTCGTTGTAATTGATTTCAAATTCAACAATAATATTTGTGTTTCTTTTGTGGTTTGAGCTTTCTCCTCCGATGTCATTTGGATCAGAGCTAGCTCAACCCTAGTCTCATTATAGGATTTCTATCATCCGCCCCTACCCAATCCACCACACCAATTTTTTTCCCTTTCATTCATTTATTTTTCTTTTATTTCTTTGTTCATTCTTTTATTTCCTTCCAAAGATCCCAAGCCATCAAACATGCCGCCAAGAAGAAATATACCCTAGCGTACCTAGGACGAGATACAGCAAAAGCTCCGCTGTCTTCAGCAAAGGCTTATAGATATTGATGAGGATATCAAGTGGAAGGTTACCCTCGACCATGATCTAGAAGATCGAAGGAAAGAACCAGAAAATATGAAGATGAAGCAGGAAACACAGCTCCAGTTCCTACCAACTTACTTTAACCAAAAGTTGCAGACTCTAGCTTCCGAAGTGGAAAGAACGCATCACCAAACGGCTCCTTACTACTATCCAGCAAAACTAATCTGCAAGTTTTTCACGGCCATAAGATGTTGTAAATGTCATAGATTTGAACATGTTGAAGCAGAATGTACAACCAAGAGAGTGATATAAGACACCGCAGACACTGAAGAGCAGTTCGAAAGAGAATTTTCATCTGATGGCTTCTTCCCTCGTGGATACATCCAATCACTTTCCTCCATTTGATCAAAAGAAACATGTGACTTTTGATGAGATTGTGGTTTCTGCTCTCCTAAAAAATTGAAAACTTTTTGTTTAGACATATAAAGATCATCCAGACCAGAAAATATCAGAATTTAAAATTAGTTGATGGTCTTAGTGACAACCAATTGATAGCATCACAAGCGGCTACAATTCCAATGATCACTTTCAATGTTCCATATGAAGAGGCGAAAGACCTCTGTAAAGCTCTTGCTATTGGAACACGACAAAAGATGACAGTTCTTCAAAACTTCAAAAGTTAGAGAGAAGATCCGGAAGATAATAAGAACCACCCATCAACCAAACTCATGCAAACCCTCAACCTCGCTGAGGCCCAAGCTTTCATAGATGAGAAGCATATGAGAAATTTACTTAATTGGAATTTGACTAGGGAGAATCTACGTAGTGGTGTACCTCCGGCTCAGATTATGTCAAACCGGAACGAATCGATAGGAAGGTATGATCGCAAATGGGAAAAGCTCCTCAGATGCTTTGATAGACAGTGCAGTCATCGGTGGGATTCAGGGGTGGCTGACAACGACACGGAAGCTTCAACCTATGACGTCGAAGCTCCCTCAACCCTGAGAGACTGTCACGGGAGCTACGGTAGACCAACCGGTCCTCAAAGGGTGGGGGGCTTCCGCTCCTCCATTTCCCTACTCTCCCCTTTCCCTCTTTCCCTCTTAACACCTTCCTAATATAAAACTTTCCAAATCAAAATTTTTGAATATTTTTATTCCTCTTTTCTAAATCTAAATTTCCATTACAATCCCTTTCTTTCCTTCCTAGCATTTTCTTATTTTAAATTCATTCCTAAAATCTGAAATCCTGGTTATATTCTCATTTCTTATTTTAAATGCTTTCCTAAAATCTGAAAAATTGATTATATTTTATTCTCATTTCTAATTTTCATTACCTAAAATANGCCCAAGCTTTCATAGATGAGAAGCATATGAGAAATTTACTTAATTGGAATTTGACTAGGGAGAATCTACGTAGTGTTGTACCTCCGGCTCAGATTATGTCAAACCGGAACGAATCGATAGGAAGGTATGATCGCAAATGGGAAAAGCTCCTCAGATGCTTTGATAGACAGTGCAGTCATCGGTGGGATCCAGATGTGGCTGACAACGACACGGAAGCTTCAACCTATGACGTCGAAGCTCCCTCAACCATGAGAGACTGTCGCGGGAGCTACGGTAGACCAACCGGTCCTCAAAGGGTGGGGGGCTTCCGCTCCTCCATTTCCCTACTCTCACCTTTCCCTCCTTCCCTCCTTCCCTCTTAACACCTTCCTAATATAAAACTTTCCAAATCAAAATTTCTGAATATTTTTATTCCTCTTTTCTGAATCTGAATTTCCATTATAATCTCTTTCTTTCCTTCCTAGCACTTTCCTATTTTAAATTCATTCCTAAAATCTGAAATCTTGGTTATATTCTCATTTCTTATTTTAAATGCTTTCCTAAAATCTGAAAAATTGATTATATTTTATTCTCATTTCTAATTTTCATTACCTAAAATAAGTTTAGCCTCTTTATAAATAGGGGATGATGTGTTTGTGGTAAGTCGTATTGTTTTTTATATCTGAATTAAGGTTTTAGCATTGGTATTTTCCCTTCGAGGGATATATCCGACGTCGATGTATTGTTTTGATTGTCCCTCGTCTAAGGTGGTAATCGTCTCCACGGGTCTGGGTGGTGTTCCGGCTATAGCCCGACCACGCTGAGATACTTATTTATCCTTCCATCCTTTCTAATGTTGTCAACTTGCTTCCCAGCCCTACAACAGGCCACCGCACCCCCTCCCTGATCCTTCCAGTAGGTTGTCGTAGCCCTTTAGCCACCAACAAGCCCTGCAACTCCTCCCCTGTTCTCTTCCTGCAGTTGTTCTCTGAATCGAACACCCCCAGCAGCTCCCTGACTCCCCCTTCACCCATGCAGGCTGCCATCCAGCCCCCTCCTGCACCCAACCGGCTACAGACCAGCTTCTTCCTCCCTCCAACCTGCTGCCAACCTTCTCCCAGCAGGGTTGCAGCTCTCCATACTCTGCTTGCAGATTGTCGCTGCATCTCCGGGTTCCAGCCTTCGACAATGTTTCCTACATCCTCTAGTTGTGGTTCAATGCCTCTACTACCCCCGATTTGCTACCCCGCTCCCGCTACAGTGGTAAGACACCTCACCAACCTTCATTGCAGCCGCCGGCCTTGCACAATCACCCTCAGACTCTCTCCTCGTCAAGATTGTTGTGTCTTCGTTCACATGTTATGTGTTTGTAGTCATTTTTGCATTCTTGTTGTGATTGTTTCCTTTCTTTATTTTGGATCTTCATTGTATCCTCCTTTTGAGTCATCAATAATATTTGTCGTTCTGCTTGGTAGTCTGAGATAACTCCAGTATCATAAGCGATCAACAAAATGTTAAAAAAACACTTATTGTTACTCTAACTCAAGGTTCTAAAAATTTCTCATCATGTGATTTGAGATATATCCAGTGATATAAAACCAAACATAAACTCAATATTTGATTAACATGTAGATGAGGAATCTTAATAGATAATATCCTAAAGTTAGAGAATGAGAAGGGCTAAGTAAACTAAAAGCTTTAGAAATAATGAGATGCTCAAGCACATGTTTGAAATCTAGTTCTCAAAAATTGTAAAATGAGAAAACGCTAGTAAACTGATAGCTTTAGCAAGTATGACTTGCAGACGCCCAATCTTGGATTCAATATCAAGCTTAAGTTTTAAAATCTATTATAGTTCATAAGAAAAATAAGCGCAAGATCAGATGCAGACATCAGTTGGTATTTAGGTTCAATCATAGATTTAAGTGTAGGATTAATTGAAAAAGCATCTTACAATGAAAAATCTTCTTCAACAGTATCTTTGGATAAGAATTTATGATCTTCTACATTCTCAATATGAGTAACCAATTCAGCAAAAAGTAGTAAGTGGGGCATCTTTTGGAACACGGACATTTTAAAATGAATTAAACTATATATATGCAATGACATGAAAATTGAATATACAAAGATGCAACTAGCACAAACCCAAAAGCAATGATTTGAAAAGATCCCAGATAGCGAAAAATTAAATACAAGTAAGAATAGATTTATATTGCTTGCAAAGATATTAGGAGATTAAGTTTAGTTGATATTATGATAATCAGAACAAGCAAATTATATCATTCAATCTCAATAAGACGTGGACATATTTCAATCAATCTTATTAAAGTAGAAAAGGCATGCAATTGGGTTGATATAATTTTGAGGATCTTCCTAAGAATAGTCATAAGCATGACACAAGCTTTTCAAGCAACATAAACTCAATCTAGACTTTCAAGCTAAGAAATATACCATTCACAAATCTTATTCAAAGAATGATTTGCCACTGAAAGCCCCTAGAAGAAGCTCTGATCTCTAAGATGAAGGATTAGGGAAGTCTCCCATCTAAAGAGATCTCGTAGTTGTGCAAAATATTACATTACAAACGTTTGATTGTTGTGGCAATAACATTACAAATGTTTGATTGTTGTGAAAATAAAGAACCATCATCTAGGATCATTTTTCAAACCAATATGGCATGGTTGAAGCTAGGAATCTAATCCAAGTGGGTTAATATAGAGATGACACAGAATCGTGCCTCTACACTGGGGCGCGGTAATTGTCGCGTTTGGGCCGGAGCGTGGCATTTCCCGCTCAACTGAGACGGGGCATCTCTCACTCGAGACAGTTGGGACCGGTTCAAAAACACGGCATAAGGGTCAGCCGACCTTACATAAGATTATCACCTCCTTGTGTGAGAGGGCCCACTCCTAACTACCCTAATGCTATTATGTGCTTTTGAAGTGCTTAGAGTTCAATTTAGGTGTGTTTTTTGTCGGGACAACCATCGGCATCTCAGATTTTCCCTTTGAGGGATGTATCCAAAGATCGAGTGGTGTAACCATTGTATCTCACTTCTGCGATGGTGACTATCACCTTCTACCCATCCCCCACATCCTTCCTTTATTTCACACCCCACCAGACCCACCTTAACGGCCAACAGTGATGCAATAGTGGCGGACAATACGATCAGACTAAATTCTTACCAGCACACATCATAAATTGCAGATTAGTCTAACTAAATCACCACAAATTTAGGCTCTATTTCGGATAACTTTCTATTTTCTATTTTTTGTTTTTGAAAACAAAAAACAAAAAATAAAACCAAAAAAGTGTCTGTTATTCTTTTTTTTCTTTAACATAATGATAGTTTTCAAAACATCAAAAACACAAAAATTTATTTTTACTATTTTAAAAACATTTTTTAGAGCACTACCTGTGCCGGTCGCCACTCCCTGCTGCCGACTGCCGGCCTCCGCCACCCATGGTCATCACTGCCTCCGCCAGTCGCCGCACCCACCCGCCGCACACCGCATCCCGCCAGGCGCCCGCCCACAATTAAAGCTTTGTGATGGGTGGAGCAAGAAAGACGTAGACGCCATGGGTGGCAGAACTTAATACTGAAGCGCACATGGACCCAACGATTTTATTAGAAGTATAATTTTTTCTTTTAAAAAAAAATTAAAAATACTCAATCAAACATGGTTTATATTTTTTGTTTTTAAAAATATAAAAATCATACCAATACCAAACACATTTTCTAAAAACAGAAAACAAAAACAAAAAAAAACACAACAGACTAAAAACAAAAACTGAAATAGAAAACAGAAAGTGATCCCTAACAAACCCTCACTTGAAACATTTCATTTCATAATTTATAATTCATTCACAATCACATATACTCAAAAGTGTAAAAAATCATATTACACACACACACAGTTATTAAATTCAACATAATAAAAATATGTGCCCAAAAGTCTATACAATCTCCCAAAAATATGAAATGCAAAAGTTGTGCATGCCACACATTGCTACTTGCCTTGGTGCTCATTACTCTTTCAGAAGTCAACAACATATAGTAAGCTACATTAAGCTCGGTGAAATAATCAAAACTAAAATAAAATTTTATAAAATGACAAAAAAATGTGTGCTCATATGTAACTTGTGTACATGTATGTCCACAACTCATGACATAACATGCTAAAATTGTATAAATTATGTAAAATAAAATGCATCCAATGCAGAGAATTGTTAGTGTTGTATAAAACATGAATTTCATCTATTGTTGGGTACTCATAAGTATATTTATAAGAGTCATCAATCTAATCAAATAAATATTACTTGTAATTGTACAGCCTCAACTATTTTCATGTCATATCATATCATAGTTTGTCACCCAGCCCGAAGCTTACATCAACTATTGATAAAGATAGGGCATCTCCCAACATAGCAGTTATCAATAGTTGCACTAGTGCCAACAGTTCTCTACATTCTACCATCTTTTAATCCCAACAGTCCCCAGAGTTTCATCTTCGTCTGAATGTCAGGAGTCGAGAATCTCAATCGTTCTCTATCATCCGTACCTACAAGTATTCATGAAATAGCCTCCTTATAATATCACTTATAATGTTTCTTGAATCGCAATTTATGTAATAAACATTCATCATAGATATTTTATATATCATATACATAAATCATTGTAAATAAATAATTGTAAGCAATAATTTCATAAACATATTTCTCATATTCATAGCATAGTAAAATCATATGTATCTTAAGAGACAATTCAAGTTACTCAAAAAATTTTAAATGCAATAATGTCAAACACATCACATAAAAACATACATATAGTTATTTTCCTTAAGTTAGCGCATAATTATTTCACCTGAATTAATGGAGCAGCTCTACGATAAATTTCATCACGCTTGGCTCGAGCTCATTGCCTAGTGTAAATAACCTGAAATTCATAAACCTCTCAGGATATTTAAGATATTCATAAATTCTCATCTCAAGTCTTAATTTAACAGATACATAAGTGTCAATATTTACCTCAAATTGGTTGTCCTGCATGAATTTTCTGAATTTTCCCTACAAGTTACTTCAAATCCTCTCTTCCTCCTCCCCAAGCTTCCCTTCATCTCTTTACTTCGTAGATTTTCTGCTAGTTGCCCACACGGAAGCCTACAAACTAAGTTCATAATCTCTGACAAAAGCTTGCCTCTAGCCACAGCGACCAAAAACAAAAAAATGAATTGATCTGTGGCAAGCGTCAAAATGAAAGTGAAAGAAAAGAAAGGAATGTCTAGAATATTATAAAAATGGAATTTCTTTTACCAAAATCTCCCCGAAACTTCCATTCGTGAATTGCGGCACTCTGTGCTAGTTTCCGCTCTAGCTACAAGGATAAAGTCACAGAACCCAACAGGTCCGTAAAATCCTATGAGAGAGAAAAATGAGAGAAATGCGGCAATTTAAGGTGAACCTAATTAATCTCAATTTCTTGATCCGTCCCAGGATTGCATGTCGTGAAGTCGGCAACTACACTCCTGAGTATGGAGAATAATAAAATTAAAGTGCTAATTAAAATTATAACTTCATAATTTATATCTTCTCTTACATTAAAATTGTATGCTTAGTGATGTATATCATATTGATCGATTCGATAGGTAGAATCTTATAAAATTAATTCAATTGAATTTTGGGGATACAAAATTTAAGTTTTATTTTTCAAGTGCTAAAATTTTTACATAATTTCTCAAAATTGGGTATTACAACCCTCCCATCCTTATAAAAATTTTGTGACATAAGGCTAGGGGGAGCTAGCCGGCTGAACAATCTTATTTATGCCAAAGTCAAGTGGTCGAGGATGAGGTGGTAGAAATATGATTATACTCAGCATTAATAAGATTGTTGATGAGTTCAAGTAACTCATCCAATGTAATTGTTGTTGCAAACATAATAGCATCTAAATGGACCCTCACAAAATCCCCAAGTCAACATACCTTGGGATAATGATGCTTTTAAGTCTTCGGACTTCAAGCATTACACATTGGAATCAAACTATAAAATTTTGATTGATTGAACATACCAATCTCATATAAAAAAGTTTGAGAATTTTCAATGGCACTAGGACACTAACAAATTGAGACACAAATTATCTCTAGAATTTCAAGTAGAAGAGAATACTCTTCATTAGGAGATGCAAGAACCATTTCAATGCACCGCCTTGAAATTAGTAAAGAATAACAGGCATTTGAACGCATTATTGATATTAAGGAGAGAAGTTGCCGATTCAAAGTATATTATACAGTCAGCATGGTTCAATAATGCTCTTCACAAGTCAAGGTGGGGTGTTTTGAACTTTAGAGAAAATTATGCCTCTAAAATTTCAACTAATAATGCATTTGAAGGTTTGGGTTGCACTTCATGGGACAATAGAAAGCGACATCTTAACACTACTTTCTTCCAATAAGTCTAATTAATTGATAGTGTAGAGGCAAGAGATTTGAAACTCAACGATCAACAATGGACAAAAGAAATAGAAAATCATTGCTCTTATAGAAACCCAAAATGAGGAGAGACTATTAGAAATTGCACAGGGTTTCTCTGAATCATTCTTGTCTAACGATCCTCCATCTAATTGGTGTTCAACTAGATACTTTCCTTTCATTAGGACACGCCATGACTTAGGTTTTTGTCATTAACGTCTTCAATGTTCATAGCATTAACATCTTCAATGTTCATAGATGTTAGATCTGAATGTCCTTAGGTGACACTAGAAACTTACTAACAAACACTATTCAGACCTAAAAAAGAAGGAAAAGAAAGAAAGTAGGCTACTATAAGGAAATTATTAGATTTTTTCAGAGAGAACAACTGATGTGACATCAACATGTTAAATTGAGCTGAGTTCATGCTCTAACCTCATAGGTAAAGATTTAGTTTGAGATTCAACATTACAAAAATAGATATAATTAAGTAATGCAACTAAAATTATATAGAAAAACTTATTAATGTTTGCTGGAAAGAAAAAAAAACAGACCAACAACTGACCTAGAATTGAGCCACTTTTTATGGCCGTTAAGTTGAGGATGAGTTCATCTGAAGAGCTCTTGAGAATTAATCATTTTTGTGAATTCTACAATGAGTTATCTTAGCAAGTTTTCTAACAAATTCACTCTGAGTAAGCTAGTAGCTTTGGTGAATTTGGCGACTTCACTAGTCAAATTTCATAGAAGCATAAAGGCAAATAGATTTAAGTGGTTTTGGCAAGAAGTTTACAAGATTTTAGGGTTTAACAAAATATACTAATAAAAGTGGCCTTGTTGAACCTTCTTTAGATTTACAACGCTTGATTAACTCGATCCTGCTGATTATGAATGTATAATGATAGTTTTTATCTTGTCCTCTTGATAATCTTCTATCATCTCCTCAAGCCATTTCCATTACTTTTTTGTTACTTGTTGGTCAATTTATATCTGTGATGGAGAAATACTTCGGGCCGTTTGTGTGATAGAAAAGTACCGCTCAGGCTGAAAGGAAAATTTTATAAGAGAGTGGTGAAACCTGAAAAGTTCTTCACCATGTTGCGGTAGCCAACCAAAGTTTCTTAGTCATCCATTCTCTGAATGACCATTGACCAATCCCTCAAAAGGTCCAAACAAATGAAGAGAATTCAGCTAATGCTTTATAGCCAATGGACTAACAACCACAAATCCACGGGTTCACCACATCTCCCTCATTTAGTTGTCTTTCATGGTCAAATGTTTGTTATTCTCCTGGCAAATGTTTGTTATTCTTATTCTACCCTCCGTAGCTGCCCAATTTCAACCAAGGGGATCCAAACTAGTGGAGTTATATAATTACCAAATTTACGTAGTACCAAATAGTACAACCAATCCCTCTAAAGTCCAGACAGAAGGAGAAAGTATGAATACGGTTTTGCAGCACCCAACCACACTAGATCTGCAGGTTCATTGCATCTCACATAATTTAGTAGTCCGTAATGGTTGAATGCAATTTCATGACATTCATCCACTATGGTCTTGCAGGAGGAATGACAATTGTCATTTCTCCTATTTGCAATCTCTATCGTATTCTCTGTCCACTTCCCAACTTCTCTTCTTCTTTATTGGTCAAAATTCTGTGTCCAATCAATCGCATCACCTTTGAGGTTAAATCTTCCACCAAATATAATCAAACTTAACCACTTCCAATGTGAAATGCATTTATTCAGCTACAAAATTAAAATAAGACAAAACACAGTAAATAAAATGTGCATTTCAGTTAAACAAAGAAAAGGTTATAATCGGTAAGCCTTTATGGGTTGCAGTAGTGCTTGCATGCAATATCTCTATTGCTACAAGCCCGCGGCATAAAATCTTACAGAAAACCGCAAGTTAGGTCTGAAGAAAGTTGTCAAAACAACTTTTGTTTCTTTAGACATGAGCAGTGACTTCATAACGTCTTCTCGAACACTGAGAGTTGCAGTAGCAGTTAATGCCATCAATGGAATATCAAACCTCAGCGACTTGATATGAGAGACGCTAAAGTTTTCTCTTAGCATGGACAAACACCTGATAAGAAAACAAAATAAATCTTACTATAGCCCTACATCTTTAACATTGCAGATATACATAATGAAAGAAGAGTAACATCATCCCAGAGAGTGCTACAAATCCTAGGCAATGGATACTTGTGACAGAAAGAAAAGTTAAATTTTGAGCTATAATGAAAAATAAACCTGTAATCAGGGCGGAAGTCATGTCCCCACTTAGAAACACAATGAACTTCATCAATGGCAAAGAGTGCTATCATATTCTTTTCTGCAAGATTCATAAGTGGCACTATAAGTCTGCAGTATGAAAAAAATCAGTGAGTAAAAAAACTGTTGTAGTTTACAATTATAAATAGGGTGCATTTACAAACATAGCACGCACTCTTGTATATTTACATATATCACATCTAAACTTTCATATTTACAAGCATAGCACTCAAATCATTAATATCACATCAAATATAGCACTATTACCATTTTTTAAAAGTTAAATTCACATTTTCATGAATAGGTTTAAAGCAGCAAAATGCTACGTCTCTAAATATGAAAGATTAGGTGTGAGATATGTTATATGTAAATACTTGAGAATTGTGTGCTACGTATGTAAATTTCTCTTATAAATAATGTGCAGAAGAATGAAGTTTACACCTTAAGACTGTCTCTGGACAAGCATAAACTATTCTGTACACCCCATTCAGAGCTTTCCGCTCAACTGTACTGTCAGGTTGTCCGGATCCGAGAAAGCATGCTGGTATCCCATTTTTTTCAAGTTTTGAACATTGATCATGCATCAAACTTATCAAAGGTGAAATGACAACTACAATCTTCCCAGATAATAATGCTGGAATCTGAAAACAAAGGGATTTCCCTGCACAATGAGTGATGTCGTTGAATCAAAATTTATGTTATTTTGCTTTCAATGTGCACTCATCCTGAAATTAATTAAGTAGAACAACAACTGAATGAATATGGAAAAAAACAAGAGATACCTGCGCCAGTAGCAGCAAGGATAAGACAGTCCTTGTGTTCTAACCATGCTTTGATGGCTTCCTTCTGAAAGCCCTTCAAGGATGAAAATCCAAAATGCTTTCGCAAAGCAAAATTAGCTTTTTGCTCCCAGTCTACCATCATGGCTTGACCATCTGAGTTATTAAAGAATGGAACTTGCTGATACTGGCAGCTTCCATGTATATCAGAATGACAATCCATCAAAGATGGGAAAGGTTCAAATTTGAGTTGATTAATTCCATCAACAGTAATGTGTTCGTCCAAAATGGCTTTCTTTACGCTGGGAAATGAATGCTTAGATGAACTTGCAGAAATGTCCCTTTTGCCTCCAGAAAATGATGGGAGATGATCTGTGATGTGGGATTGCTTCATCCACCTCAGTGATTGTGACATTTTTGCATCTTCCTGCGAGGAACGGTTTTGAGTATTGGAATAGGTGAAGACATGTTGAGACTTCCCATATGTATTTTTGTTGCAACAATCATTCAAAATGAAGTCCACAGCATCATTGAGAACTGGACCAACAGCTTCCAAAGCTTCAATTGCTTTATCAAACTCAAAACCCATATCAAGCAGTTCAGATATGACATGATCAGCAGACACTTCATTAACTCCCATAGTTTTGATTACTTGAAGTGCAAGTAAACCAAGATCAGGTAAGTTTCATCAACAATAGCCAGTGGTATTTCCTTGAGGCGTGCTGAAACATAGCATAGATGGCAACCATTTGCAAATCTCAAAATTTCAGCACATGGTAATGGATTCACTGTAAAGCAGGGGAAAACAATCAAAAATTACATTTAAAAACTACAAATCCAGCCATAAATGTGTTTGATCTCGTTTACTTCCATACAGATAAAGAGAAATCGTAGATGAATTAGAGGTAATAGTCAATGCAGGTATATAAGCGTCATCAAGTAGAAGGGATAATAGGAACAGTCAACTTTCCATCTAGAAAAAAATAATTCTTATATTCCTCAAATACACGATGTGATTGCAATATTTCAAATCACTCAAATGCTTAGACCAACAAGTGTGACAGGAATAGCCAACTTTTCTATTTAGAAGCACACAACAGTTAAATTCCTCAAATATAAACTATGGATGCAGTATTTCAGATCATCAAAGTGAAATCTGTAAAAATTCTTCCTGGGAGAAAAATCTAGATATTTTCTCAGGCGGGAGAAAAATATGAATAACAAGATTACACCCATAAGATAAAAATTTCTTTTAATTATGGGATTCTAAACTTTATATGGGAACAATCCCACATAATTAAACCACTCTTGCTTAGAATGGCACTCAATTTACGTCATTGGGCTCTACATTTTACATACTAGCTCAAAAGAATCATTCTGTGTATGTGACACCGATTTAGGGCGATTACATGGTTTGGGAAGTTTAGGAGAAGGGTTAGGAGAAGGGTTAGGTTAGTTGTGGGATAAGAAATGAAAGAGAAGATGATGACATGGTTGAGGACCGGTAAAGAACGCCAGCTAGACAGCAAAATGCATTTCATAACAGCAGTTTGGTAGCACATTGGCCAAATATAGAGGATCATCGGATCTCTGCCAATCCAATCAAGGTACGAGCACACCACCTTAAAAGGATATAAGGATACAAAACTCTGGTAAGAATAAACTAGAGGAAACAGCTTCTATTGCATAAACCAAAATACAAAAAGCAGCCAAACCAAGATTAACATATAAATAGTTCTCAGGTAAAAATAATCCTAATTATACTTCAAATAATAAAAAAAGGCCCACACCTCATAGTAGAGCACCAAGTAGAGCATCACTCTCCCCTAATAAGAGAGGCTTTGTATTCTTCTCTGAAAGCATCCAACACCTCATAGTAGAGCACCAATTTGCTATGTTAAATGTGGCAAAGATATTCTAGTCTCCCAATCGATTAGTTTGTAATCATTATCATTAATCCTCTTGGTGATTCTGAATGGACTATCAACTCTAGGTTTAAGCTTTCCAAAAGAGCCTGCAGAAACCCTCTCTTTCTTCATTATGATCCACACCAAGTCCCCTTTCTTGAATATCATAATCTTCTTGGATTTGTTGGCCTGCTTATGACACTTGGTGTTCTATTTGGCAATATCGTTCCTTCTACATACAGTACCCCTTCAACCACCTCCAATAATTTTTCTGCAAAATATATTTGTTTCTTTGGGTAAGCTACAATATTGTATTTCCTGCACCAACTCGACAAGCTTGCTATTTCGTCAGAGCCAAGTCCATTGTCATTGTAGATATAGTGACACTAATCTATTAGTTCTCTTTGTACATAATGTTGTTCATCAGATGTCGCTACACTTATAAGTGCTTTGAAAGCCTAAACACAGAAATTTTCAAAGATTTAATGTTTGGTAGGAGTCATAATTGCATAGTTCCATGGAGGATCAATGACAATGATTGTATTATTGGGATCATCATACTTCTTTCCAAATGTTGCTTCATACTTATGTGTGGAAAATTTGCGCAAACAATCAAAGGAAGATTCATTTTTAAACAGCTCGAAAAATACAACCAACATGTATGAGTATAAAATTTATACTCATGCATGTACTCTCCTTTTGTACTTGTCAAATTCAAGGAGAACACATTTATACTCTCCTTTTGTACTTGCCAAATTCAATATCACCAACATGTATGAGTATAAATGTGTTCTCCACCGAACAGGATAACAAGGAAATTGGCATAAATTTTATCATATCTCGACCCATGAAAGTACTATGCTTATATATCCATAGCCTGTACCACCAACACTAATTCCTTCACCTTTGCAGGTTGGCAAATCATTGCAAGAAGCTTGTTGGCTTCACCACAAGAAGATGTCATTTGACCCATGACCATGACTCCACAAGGTGCCCCAACAACAAGATTCTCAATATTTTAATAGAAAAATGCAAGAGCTACCGGGTTTATGAAAAAACCATGTGTAGCGACAATGATAGCAACCTCAACAGATGTTGAAGTAAGAACATGTTTGCCTTCTTGAGCAGCTAAAGATACTAGTATGCTAATGTTATTTGTAAACTAAACATCAAGTTCATGTTAGAATAAGGAACAACCCAGTTCCATAAGCATCCTATTTTTTGGGATAAATCCTTCACAAAGAACTTTTGTGCATTCTCATATGATATTGATTTCTCGTCATCTAGAAAATCTGACATGTCCATGTCAAAGTTCGGTGTCCAGTTACTTAATTTTGATACAAATAATACAATTTGAAGTAGTCGAGTGAATCTTTCTTTTGCCTTATGTCATTTCAATGCATGTTTCCAAAGTCGTTTAGTCGAGTGATTCTTTAGAAGAGCAATATGGCATGCCTCTCTGGTTAGCATATGCAAAACTAGACTAACTAAATAATTTTCTATTTTTCCCATTACATCTAGCCTTACAGGTGCCTTAGTTATATGAATTTCATCCTCAGACTCCTTCCAAGCTAAGAGTAAAGAGTATGATGCACTTCCAATTTTTGGTGAAGGAATATATGTCTCTTGTAGATATCATGATGTGTGCCACGGTCATACTGCCAAGAACAGCCCAATAAGATATGACAAGCATTCATAGGTCCCACATCATAACACACTTGCTTTTAGAACTTGGCAATTGTCATATTACTCCCGTTCTTCAATTAAAATTGAAAATAAGCATGGGTGTGTTTTTGTGTGGACAAGCTCAACCTGTCTACCATTTTAGTAAACTGCATTCTCATAATAGACTTTGTCTATAATAAGGCTGCAAATATTTTTCTTCATAGTGTAATGAGTATGAAAGATATGGTGGCAAAATCACTAAAATTCTCTTGTGAGCTCAGCCTAAAGGATCTCTCTCATATCAGTTGGAACTAATATTCCTTTGTGTCATCACCTATTCGTATCGCCTATGTCACTGTTCATTTCTTCCACTGCTCTATGCTCAATGAAAAATATCAACTTATTATTTGGAAAATCAAATTTTATTTAAAATCATGGCACTTAAAGCAATTTCTTGCTAGAAAAAATTTGGGAATGTTGGTGGCCCCAGCCTTTTCTTCATCCCGAGCTTCATCCTAAGCTGATTTCTCCTTACGAGCGGTTGGCTTGGGTGCTCTAATGGGCAAGTTCTTAACTGCTTGATCCTGAGATTTAGCCATGTTTGTAATGTATGGTGGTCCCCTGGTGATGATGATGTTTCTCCACCTTCAAAGCTAGGGTTTGAACATCGAATAGGGACCAATAACGCTGCAATTGTACCACATTGTTGATGATGACTTCAGCCCTCCAAGATAGTGGGATATAGTGTTCTCCTCTTGCTACAAAAAAGCATACTTCAGTATGAGTTGTTTAAATTAAGCAATGTTTTCCTCTACTGAAGATCCCTTTGCTGCAAATGGTGAAGTCTTAAAAAAATATTTTGTCAATAGTGTGTTGAAAGGTACTTACGTTGCATATCCCTCTTCATCTTAGATAAGGTTATAATCTTTTTTGGCCTTTTTGGCCTCATGTTTGCACGGATATTTCAAACTCTCCCATCACATGGAAGCACTCTTTTCCAATTTGATGGCTGCTAGTTCCACCCATCTATCAAGTGGAACGTTCTTTTATTCAAAAGTGAATTCCATTGTTTAAAGCTACTCAATGAACTCGTTTGGAACCATACAACTATCCCTTGGTTAAAATTGTGCAATATGAAACACCTTGAGATATCTTGAGACACGCATCAGCGCTTTTTAAGAAAATCCCAATGAGGTTTATACCTCATTTTCTTGACATACTTTGCATTAAAAAAAACCTTAAATGTTTTAGGCTATCTGTAATTTTTTTAAAACAAATCTAAAAATAATATCAATATATCACATTTAACCTTCACACTTCGCACACTAAACAAAAATAAATAAATAAATAAGATATCCATAAAAATTTATATGGTTGAAATTCTTGTTATCAAAATAGTTATTATTTTAATTAATTTTTTATTGATGATTATTTATTAAAAAATAAAAAAAATTGGGATTAAAAATAATAAGGAATAAGAGAATATACATGATATTAAGGATAAGGTGTGAGATGAACAATTTATTATGTTGATTATTCTAATGATTTTTAATTAGGTGATGAGAGTAATAAGAATTTTAAAATTAAAAATTCAAATGTTGATGAATTGTTATATTCTTGTTTAAGTTGGGAGTAAATATTAGTGAAAGAAAAATTAATATTGAAGTTATTTTGATTGATATGTTTTGATGTTTTAATATTTCATTTTAATATATTAGCTTACTTTGATAGTTTTATATCTGTATAACTCATCTTACTTTATAATTTGATGTTAGGATAATAACATATTCTTCTAATTTTAAGTAATTTATTACTTTTTACTTAGTTAGAATATTATTATATTATTTGTTAATAAATTAGAATGTTAATATATTATTTCTTCACATTTTGTAATTTTACATAATATTTATTAATTTATTTATTTTTAAAAATTTGAGGCTTACGCCTCAAAATGCCTTGAGACTTACGTCTTGCCTCACGAACGAAAACGCCTCAATGCCAATTGCACAATTTTAAACATTAAAACTATCAAAATAAACATTAGTTGTTGAAACAATAGTTGATTTTAAAATAAGAAATTTATTGATGTAAGCATAAAAGCGGATGGCCCAATCAAGATTCCATGATTTCATCGTTTCAAGTTGTCATGAACACTGGTCTAATGAGTAAGAGGAGATAATCAACCCAACTTGACTGCAGAGTCTTTATCAGCAAACATAAATTACATCATCTAAGGAGACATTGTAGACAAGCGGATGTTTGTTTGAGAGAGCAAAATTAAATTGAACTTAGATAACAAGAGTGTTTTGTACCTATGAAATAAGCTCCATAATTCACCACTCAGGGAATTTAGGCCATTGTGAAACACATGGTCTACATCCATTTTATTCTAGTGGGAGGCTGGTTCAGCAAATAGATATAATCACTGATATTCAAATTTTCTTATCTAAATATCTAGGACCATAAACAAAGTTTAACCAAATAGGCAGAATTATAGAAACTAACTGATATCTTAAATAATATATCACTTAGCGTTAAGAAGAACAGAAGGAGGAAAGGCAACGTGAGATGGCAAACCAGCAGGAAGCGACGATGAGTATTGACAGAAAATGGAGGGTGGTCAGGCAGCGTAACTGCCGGCACGAGGGGGCGTAACGGAGGGCCCTCTATTCTTTAATTATCCCAACTTCCTTGATTCCCTCTCATAGGTGCAGATAGTGTGGCAGTGTGCAGAATGAAAGCGACTGATGCCTTCTTTTCTCGCTCGTTCTCTCTCCTGCGGGCGGCGGTGGCGAGAACCTCCGGCGAGAGGCGATTAGGTCAGGGGATCACCGACGCACCACTCGGCAACGAGAGGGCAAAGGTAAGGAAGCCTAGAATGGTATTAACCGCATAAAGCCTGAAGTCTACATAGAATTTAGGCGGGGTTTGTTGTAATTAATAAATAATAAGAATAATAATAATAATAATAATACGAAAATGTTATAATTTAATAACGTTTAATATAAGATTATTAATGATATTAATTGTTGATATTATAATTTATAAAATAAATTTAAAATAAAGACAAATAAATAGAATAAATATATAACTTAAAATAATTTATTATTTTGTGTCTGATTTTTTAATTATAAATATATGAGATTATGAGTTTGAAGATTTTAATAATTCTTCGCCAAATTTTTCATAAAATTTTCCTTTTCTTTTTGGACAATAATTTTGGAGTGTTCGGCAAAAATATCTACTCCATAATACAAAAAAGAGGTATGTTATTATGAGGGTACAGGTAGTTTACACTTAGGTTATACTCCTTGTAAAACCTACATGTACCCTCAGAATTGTAGATGATGTGTTTATGAAATATTTTCTTCATAGTCCAACTTTTTTATTTCGAATTATTAGCTCAGTTATTAATGATGTTTATAATAATATAGTCACAAAATAAAGAAGTATTATATTTCTTAAAGATATATTTCTCATGAAAAATAAAATTACAAAATCAATTTATAAAAAGAATCATCAACAGAAAAATTTATAATAAATAATGACAAATCAAAGTAATGAAAATGTTAGGAAAATTAAAAGAACATAAAAAGAGAAAAAATCTTAGTGATCATTTTATTATCTTTTAACTGAAATATTTATTTTAGAAAATGATCATATTATGCTTGATAAAGCTATAAATTATGTAGATGCTTCTTTATGGGAAGAGATTGTTAATAATGAAATAGATTTCATATTAAAAAATAACACCTTGGTACTTTGTGATTTACCTCATAGAGGTAAAAATATTGGGTGTAAAAAGATTTTTAAAAAGAAATTAAAATCAAATGAATCTATAGCTATATATAAAGCAATATTAGTAGTTGAAGTATATACAAAATATGTGATATTGATTATTTTCAAGTTTAATGTCATGTTGCAAGAATTTTTATAATTCATTTCTTTCAAACTCTATTTTTAGCATATAATATATGTTATTATTGATCAAATAGATTTAAAAATTGTATTTTTAGGGGTAATTTAGATGAAAAAATATAAATATACAAATCAAACTCAAAATTTTATAGAAGAAGATCAAGAAAAATAATTAAAATTATATAAAAAAGGTCTTTATAGAGATTAAAACAAGCACTTAACCAACGATTTTAAAAAATAAAAAAATTGTTTTATTGTATGATTTTTTGTTTGGTGAGTCTTATAAATGTGTTTATATTAAGAATATTGATAATTGATACATTGCATTATGTCTTTATGTTGATGACATGTTGATTTTTTTAATGTATACATATATTACAAATAATATCAAAGAATCCCTATTAAACTATTTTAACATGAAAATATTTAGGTGAATCTAATATAATACTAGGAGTAAAGTTGAGTATAAATGCAATTAAAACTTATATTTTCACAGTAACATTATTTTCATAAACTTCAAATAAAGTTTAATTATCGAGATATAGATTACATAAGCACTCCATATAATTCTAACTTATATATTATAAAGAATTCGGGTGATGGTGTTTCAAAGTCAAACTATTTTCAAATAACTGCTTATCTTATGCATTTATCATACTATTCTTGACTTAAAATTACTTGTATTATAGAAAAATTGAAAATACATAATCATAACCCAAGTGAAACTTATTGGAAAGCAATTTAAAATTTTTTTAAATATTCAAATGATATAATAAACCATTGCATTCATTACAGTGATTTTTGTACAACACTAGAAAGATATTACCATGCTGGTTGAATTGCAAATAATGATGACACTAGAGTCATTGGCAGTTATGTCCTGACATTTTACCTCGATGCAATATCATGGAGATCTAATAAACAAAAACTAATCTCTACTTCTACTATGGAAGCAAAATTAATATCAAATGATTTTACTACTTCTTAAGTAGAGTTGCTTAAAGGTTTATTTACTTGCATACCTTAAATTGACAAATATATACATGCACTTGTATTAAATTGTGATAATCGGTTATGAAAGAGCTCATGAAATCTTTGGTGGTGGTAATAAAAAGTATTACACTCGTAGTTATAATAATTGTATATGACTTTTTAGCATGATACTTTTTATTTGTTCAACTAATGAATATATATTTCATGTATTAATATAAAAGCTTCAATTGTGTTTATAATCTTTTTTATAAGTGATTGGTGATGATAGATAAACTCCTAATATGCAAGTAAGAATAACTAATGTTTTTTTGAAAGCCACCCAATTAGAAGTCTAATCCCTCTATATGTTTTTGAATTGTATTTATAATCTCCACGTTTTGGTAGAAATCTAACACATCATTGTTCAATTTTTAAGTGAATGATATAAAAAATATTCATTCATAATTAAAATATACATGTATCAATCACTTGTATCATTAGAGGAACAAAGACCATATACCTTCGAAAGACTGTCTTTTTAGATTTTTGTATGGATTGAAAATCAAAATCTTATAAGATGTGAACAAGAACCCATATACATTCAAGATAGTTATAAAAACACTTTCCACTTAATACTTTTATAGTCTTTTCAACCCAATTTAATATGCAAATGCCACTAAACAAACAAGAATTCATAAAGCTCTTTGTTTACCAAGATATGAACTTTATAATCCCAACAATTTAAAAATAAGTTTTTTAAACAAAGCATCACCCAATGCATTCACACAACATAAGCTTCATCTACAAATATTATGCACTTGCCAGTTTATAATGTTTTCTCTGCCAATTGAGATGGGAAACTTCCAAGAAAATGACAAGAGACACAAACTTTACCAAAAAGCCAAAGAGCACCAAATAAGATGAAAAAAACAAAACATAAACTCCTCCAATCAATATTTCAGCGTCCATCACTTAATGCGACAAAGCATATTATTCCTTAACGCTAAAGATAACAACTAACAAGCCACAATACCCAAAAGCTTCAAAGCTTCAACAGTTCCAACAATTTACTAAACAGTCCCTACTCCTCCTTACAATGGTACAATTATATATTTATAAAAAGAAACACTTGCCGGAATCTAACCGCCGGCGATCACATGACAGTGCAACCGGTGTCGTTCTCGTCGCTGAACAAGTCTGAGGAAAGCGGCGCAGTGGGCATTGCAGGAATATAGTGGGTTCCAGTTGGTTGGTGATGGCCGGAGAAGATATAGTTGCTATGGTGCATTGCTGAAGGGTAGTAGGCGGCGCCACCATAGCTGGCCACCGGCTGCGCGGTGCTATAGCTCAAAATGTATGCCGGAGGTGGAGTTGGGTATGCAGGAATATGGTATGAAAGGCCCGGTATTTGATTCTGAGGCTTACTTTCGGCGGCTGTGTTCTGTGAAATTTTCCCCTTTTTCTTGGAACCCCCGCTAGCAGAGGACTTCTCAGCTTCTTCTCCGGCGATCTTCTCAGGGGGGGATGAAGTGGCGCCGGATTCGACGGCCTTGGTATTGGATTTCTTTGTCTCATTTCCGTTGTTATTATGTGTCTCGCCGTCGGATTTGGGTGTGTGCTCTGTTGCTGAGCTATTTTCTGCATCTGAAGCGGGCTGACTGTTCTCCTGTTCATCGGTCTTCGCGGCGGCGCCGCCCTTTTTCTTGTTCTGCTTTCCGGTGCCGGCGGGAGAAGGGGTCTGCGCAGCAGGCTTCTTCTCCGGCCAGAGTTCGGCGTGCTTCCCTGACTTAACCAGTTTTTTTATAAGCGTATCTGCGTCAACGTTGCCGGTCACTGTAACCTTCTGCTGCTGGGAATCGATTGTCGTCTTGTAAACCCCTGTGAGAAAATCCGTGAAAAGCTCGAGAGGATTGAACCATTCCCAAAATAAGATAAAAGTAAAAAAGTGACTTTTATAACAAAATTCCAGAGGATTCGAGAGATGGGGATCAAGGTTTTGTGACTTTACCTTCTATACCCTGCAAAACCTTCTTCACTTTCTTCTTGCATCCTTCGCAGTGAATCGAAACCTTCAAAGCTAGAGTCTGAAATCACACGCACGCACGCAAAAAACGAATTTTTAATACATATTAAAAAAAAGGCATCTTTGCAACTGAAAGGGCGGCGGAAAAGAGCTATTAATCAGAGAAAGAAGAAGAAGAGCAGAGGAATCGGAAGGTACCTGGTATTTCAGAGGCTCGGCGGCGGGTTCGCCGGAGGCCATGGGGGGAGAGAGAGAGTGAGTGAGTGAGGGGCAAGGAGCGAGAGAGATGAGAAAAAATAAGTGGTGGCGGGGGAAGAGCAGGGGACACAAATAGAAGCCACGTCAGCAGCTTTTTTGGGGGAGGAGTACGCTCTGCTTTGGTTAAACCTGCTCATTATGTGCCATTTATATGAGTGGAATTTTGACTTCTGTATTTGATAATATCAAAGTTTGTAGAAATGAATGTTGGTCATGATTTTTTCCTTTTTTTTTATGATTTATTTTAGATAAAATTATTCTTTTTTGTATATTTGCATGTAATTTATAGAAAGATCTACATACATACCACAAATTTCTATACATTGGCATTCCTTACACAAATATTAATTATGCTAATTTGATTGTAGATGAAAGAATATAAAGATATATATATTTTTTGGTTAAAAATATGGCCTTTTTATGTGATATAAAAATATTTTGATGGTTTAAAAGTAAAAAAAAAATATTTAGATATTATATATGTAAATACATAAGAATTGGATGGCATGTATATAAATGTCAGGTTAGGCTATTTATTTTTCATGATAGCTTCCTCAATGAGCCATGTCATACAACTGATGAAGATAATATGAAGGGGGTGGGGGGGTTTGCTTTAATATGAGAATTAGATGTTTCACGAAGAAGAAGAATACAGAGAAAGGAAAGACCTAATTTATAACACTAGTTATTTCCACTATAAAATTTTGCCTTGCAATTAGAAAACTAGCTAATCTTATATAACTCCACCATTGATGAGTAACTAAGCAAATATTGAATGTTCATTCATAATATGTTATACTTTATTCCAATTATGTTCAACGATCACTTTATATATCTTGTATGGATTTTTCTAGAACTATGTTTGAACCACTTTTGGTTTTTTTTTCAAATTTTACAAAAAAAGTTAAGCCTTAATGACAACTAGATTAGAAATTAAAGATTAGTGGTTAGAGTGTGCTTTGAACTTGGCTCTCCTACTTGGAGAGAGAGCTCTTTACCAACTCCTACATAAGGCTTGCACTCTCATTTTCCCTTCTATAAGGAAACTAAATGGCACATATATATAGAAGATTCTGTTCTAAATTAAGATTCTTTTACTTGAGCTTTGAGAAACAACTTTCATTTGGTGTAATGCCTCTTTGACTTGGAATTTCTGATAGCAACGTTCCTACTAAAAAAATTATATTCTCTACTTATCAAAATCTAAATTCTTTATTCTTCTACAGTCTTCCAGATATGATGGCTTCAATTGCAACATGATTTTCTTAGCTTTAGATTTTTTTTTACCAAAGTCATTTTCTTATTACAACAAACCAAAATTTAAGCTAAATTTATAAGATTTGCTTGCTTGTTATGATACCTTTTTGGTGGTGTAATTATATTATGAGAATAATATAGCCTTTTAAGAGACAATGGAAGAAGAGAATTGGTATCAATTCTTATCTCCATAGAGGAGTGGTCCCCAATAGAAGAAGAATATATTGGGAACAAGTGACCCATGTAATGTCATGCAAATTAGCAATTGTTAAAGTCATTTAGGGATTAGGTCCCACCATTGTCAACATAGCAAATCAAACATCTTTCTTTCTCTAACATTCTATCGAAAATATATTCGAATATCTCTAGCAAGTCTACCTAGTATATATAGATATTTCTTTGGATTCAAAATTTCATAAGATGTTCTCACCATTCTTGTTTTAGTTTTTTTTTGCAATATAATTTTTGAAGCCTAATCCGGCACTGGAAAGTTCATCAATTTAATGTTGATCTAGACATAAATATGCAAATTAAAAAAATTCCAGGATTAAATTTGTGACAGTCGAAACTCCAATTTCAATTTTCAACAAAACTATAGTTGAAACGAATATTTGATAAGACAAACCAAACGATATCAAAAGCATCTTGATCAGACTTCAAACAAACCTAAATTAAGCACTTGAGGTATAGTTAGATGCTACAAAATACATATTTTAAGGATTAAATGATTTCCAAATCATATATGCTTACAACAAAAATGAGCATCCTGACGTGCGAAATCCAACTAGTCCAAAATTGCCCAACCCTAATTCTCTCATTAAAACACTTACATGTCTAAAGAACTATCTATGCTTACGGAAAAAAAGATAGATCATTTGATGGGGTGTATAAAATAATCAAAACATCAATTGAAATATTTACAAAGAAACCTTCTTTCTTCTCATGAATGAGATCGAGCTGAAAAGAGTTTACAAAATTGAATTAAAGCTCTGTCAAATGATCAATGCTAGTGATCACCCCAATTAATATCACTAGATTGTCATCAACGATCATCCAATTACTGCCTCACGATTCTTATCACCTTCATCCAATTTTGTTGGCTTTCATGAGAAAATAAAAATAGGAATACAAGTTTATTGGAAGAAAAAAGGGAAATTTGCATATCTAACATGCATCTCTTATGTATTTACATTTCTCAAACCTAAACTTTTGTATTTACGTATATACAACACTCCAGTGTTCTAAATCTTTACGTGAAAAATAGTATTTCATGTCTACGAAGTGATAATAATATTATATTTTAAAAGGGACTGGTAAGAGTCTATCATACGAGCCTCCCAACTAATCTTATGTGCTTAAGAATTACATCCCACATATAAGCAAGATCGTACCTGTAATCTCAGGGATCTTACAAATTCTTTCAACTAAAGAGTCAAGATAGACATTTAGATTTCTGAGATACATGAATACATAAAAATATATATGCGATCTATGTAAATGCACCTGAAAAATATATGTGCGCTATGCATAAACCTGCATTAAAGAAACAAAAAAGTACAAGTAACTCATCATAACTGGGCATAAAAACCTTCCACCTACCCTTCCTGATCTGCGCTCTTTCCCTCGTCAATCAACTGCAACAAACTTCAGTAGTTTAAAACGTAAATGCAACACATATACACATATATAATTATATATGCAACCCATCTTTTTTTTTATGTAATTTACATTTCCCACCCTCCCTTCTTTTGTTTCAGGTCCTTCTCAAAACATCTGGTGCCAGCACTTATTGTAACCTGGACCGGATGGCGAAAGCTGTTTTAGAGAGTAGCTTTTTCAGAGGATTCAGTGGATGATATAATTGATTCCTTCCTCATCCACTGATCTGCGAGAACAGAGCAGGTTGTACAATCTCTATCAGATCCGATTTCATTATTTACATTTCTCACCCTTTCGTTTTTTAAATTCCCCCCCTCAAATATCAAAATTATGATAAAAAGCCAACCCATATTTTTCATTTTTATCAAATTCTCAATAGTTAGATCCTGACATACTTAAACCCACATATTAAATCCGTCTTGTAGTCATATTTAATAAGTCTAGATTTACGTCGAAAAAGAGATAGAACGAAGAGAAAATTAGATTCAACAGAGCGTGAGTCTTATTTAACCACACTGATTTTTTGTTTGGCTGGACTTACATTAAATTTCAAGGTAATTATTATTATTTTTAATTTCCTAATAAATTATTTGATATCCATAGAAATATAGTAATGAATGAAAATATTACAATAAAGTCCACATAATTATATATAATTTTCTGATTTAATAATAATTTCTCTTATAATTTAGAGCAATAAAGTATTTCTTTTTTTGATAGTAGGAGTGGTGAGTGTGAGGTTTTAATGAGTTCAAGCTTTCTTATTCAGAAACTTCAGCTTTAAATGATCTTAATTCTGACACCAGCTGGGGCTTTGTGCAAGCCTTATTAATTTTCTTTTACTTGTTTTAATTTCTTTGTAAGTGAAACTGAGATGACATGCTCTGTAATAGTCACCCATCCATTCAGTAAAACCTAATATGTACTGCAATGAAGGCTATCACAATATTCTTCCTATGAAATATTTTGTTAGGCATCATTAATGAGTTGGTATCAATGTTTCATTTTTCTTGCAAGGTAGCTAATAATTCCTTGAAAATTAAAATTTTTAATTATTTTTTTTCTTACTTTGGGTTTAGGATAAATTGGCCATTGCCACTAATCAACCTAATGCATATCATTAATGCTAACGACGATGCGGACAACATTATGTCAAAAATATACATCATTGACACAAACGTTGATGCTTGTCATCACCGACGTGACGGATACATAGTATTAACAATAATATTGATGCTTGATATTGGTTACAAACATTAATCAACGTAAGTTTTATGATAAGATATTTTCCTTGAAAGATGAAGCAATTTAGTAAATTTATCTCCCAAAATGCTAACACTTAAAAAAGAAACTATAAGATGAAGTGTTTGCCCACTAATAACATAAAGGATGGTTAGTGTTGAGGATATATAACTTGGTCCTGTTAGCAATGTTGGCTATCAAAATTGCAATTGAATGAATGCAACAATTTTGTCCATGATGACATGTATTTACATTAATGTTAATAGTGTATGTCAACTTGTTGAAGATTGTATACACGTGCATCAGTATCTATGATATTCATTAACTTTATCGACGATGGTATATGCCGACATTGGTGTTTTTGAATTAAGATTTTTTTCTTACACATGGATTATTCTCAATATAATATTTGTTTCAATTAAAAACCTGTTGAAAATGAAATTCAATTAGTCTTAAAGACAAGTATGTTTGATTATTTTCTGAAAACTTACCTGTTGTGAGTTGTAAATTGCAGAAACCGATTCGAGAGATCCAAAATAAGACTTTGAACAAAAGCACAAAGTGCGAAAACACAGAAAATATCAAATTCAACATAGAAAAACTCGTGAATTGAAAAAAAAAAATCACAGAGTCATACTACACAAAGAAAATCCACTATAAAACATCCAACAAACTGACCACCCCACCAATTGACACAGATAACCAAATTTTACATAATAACATTATCTCATATGGTTCCACATATCACAACATTAGACACAAACATGTGCCTAAACTTACTCCTTTTCTAAACATCCTCCTCTTGGAAGAAAGCAAACCATACTCAGGAGAAAATGCTGGCATGCCATAGTAGGAAAATGACTCATTGCTTGAATAAATGCTCTCCGCATTCACTCCTCTCTCTCTCTCCTCTCCCCAGTTTCTATTTATTCTGCTTTTCTCATATGGAAAAGCTGCGCGCTGTTACTAAAATAACTTGGTTCTGAAATTATTCAGTCTGCTTCATGATTCTAACTACAAGGACGAGATCCTCCTTCATGAAAAAGAACTGAGCAGCCTTTCTGATCTCTTTTGCTGGTCCCCTGCCCTCCGCCATTAATGAATACATGGAAAGAAACAGATAGAGTGGTTGGCCATCCCTTCTTCTTATTAAAGACACGCATGGAGGAAGCCAAGCCATGAATAGTTAATGGGGGAATACCAGTGCTCTTTGTTTCCACCAGGAAGAATGATTTTCATGCTTGCCCCCACTCAATTCTGGTGTATTTACATATATGAGATCGGAATTTTTTTTGTTTTTTTTACATTTATACCGCCTAAATCTTTATATCATATCAAAATATATCATCATTTTAATTTCAGAAACATGAAGTGCATCTCTTCTTGCATAAATACGGCGATATGTACCGGTACATCGGAATGTGCAAGTGCATTGTGTGGAAATCTAACGGCCCGGAAAGAAGAGAAGGCAACATAGGTAGGCCTAGTGATAGAATCTAAGAGACCCACTTATCTGACCAAATGCAACCAAACGAGTCAAGACTAAAAGCTGACTGAGTGTAATCGCTGAGTCAAAGCGAAAGATCAATCGAGTCAAAAGAAGGACAGAATGACAACCAATCATATTAAAAGAAGATGCATGAATATCCGAACCAACAACTACAAGAAAGCTGACTTAAGACAATATCATACCTTCTAATAGATCTGACCCAAGAAAAAACACAACTCCTCCTTAATATCACCAACCATCCCACAGACCCCCCTGAGGCTTCTCACAAGGGATCAAAAATTGACAATACATTAAAATCTTATAATCATCTTATAGGTTTTCCTCATTGAGGAACGGGCTACCTATGGTGTCTAGTCTCGCTTCGTTGATAGAAGCTTCTCATCCAGGGATCAGCAGTTGGCAGTCACACTTAATCAACGAATTGACAAAGATTAGTCGATCAAATTAGTCTTGTCGATCCGAAGTTAATCAAATTCAAAGATCGAAGATATCGCTCAGCCAAGTTGACCAAACCAACATTAACGAGTCGAAGTCATACAAGCTCAACCGACCAATCCATAGAGTAGCCAAGCAATAAACTCATATATGTTTAGTACCTAGAATATCCTATACAATCACTATTAATGTAGGGGCTGAAATGAAATATAACTAAATTGTACCATATCCCCAATAAACAAAGAGATCATTTTATGAAAAAATGAAGATATAAAATACTTAGTATCGTGTTCACTCATCTTTCTCTCTTTCTCACATTTCTTGGGCTCTATTCCTTGAGGTGTGATTTCAAGGACAAATCAAAATTCAATAGTATGTAATAATTAATTTTTGTATGCTAGATTTGTAAATACAAAGGAATTGATCAGTGTTATGCATGCAAACCTTCCTTTTATGAAATGCATTTGACTTTGAGGCATCAAATGAATCTAGCCGAGTAGAAATGCCTGGTCAGCTTGCTCAAGCTCGAGTTTGTTTGACAAATTTGTGTTCGGGCTCATGCTGAAACTCGACTCAATCGAATATCTTTAGTAGGTTTGTGTTTGCTTCGTTTAACTCGAGCTCACCTCGTTAACTAAATTAAGTGAGTCTAATGAAACCTTATCATGAATGTCAAACTAATAAAAATAAACAAATTTTAAGGTCATTATATAATAAAGATAATTATCTCACCTCCTTTAACAACTAGAGGCGGAATTGCTCTCTCTTTTGATATAAATGTAAAAAAGAAAATATATGCATAAAAATGCCTCTTTTTAGTCATATTAACTCATATATTACATTTATACCAAAATAAAAGTAATAAATTCTTAGATTCATCATGAATAACTATAAAAAATCAGAATATTTTGACTAAAAAACTGTACCAAATCAGTTATAGGTTATAGTCATTGCAAAGCTGATGGTGAACTGAGAGCAGTTGCTCATTGTGCAGTCTTTACTTGACACAAATATTATTATATAAAAAAGATATATCAATAATATGCTCAAAGTGGGCACCAATGTAACCACCCACTTTAGATGAAGCCTTCATTTATGATTTTCAAAAGGAATGTTAGGATATATGTATGTAAATGAATGATCGTCATGACCGAGAAAATATTAGCATGCTTAACTGGTCTAAGAAATTCATTTAAAAAACATAGTTTTTGTGCTGACCGACCTGCCGAACTCACCTGTCGGATACTAGTCGCCTGGTTGATCAATTGGGTTGACATCCTGAACTCACCTGTCGAATACCAACTAACATGTACTAGCTGCTAGGTTGACTTGCCAAACTCATTTGCCGAGTGTCTGATGTCGTGTATCATCTATAGAGTATCCGCTACTAATAAGAAAATGACATATGCCTACATCGAATTATGGGAAGCTGAATATTTAAGTCATTATACCCTGACACCCAACAAAAGATAGAGATAACCGCAAGCTTTAGAAGTCTAATCCAACACTTAATTCCTTTCAATAAAAATTAATGTATTTTTAAAATTCATTTAATTATTTTTTTTAATTAAAATGTTAAGACTGAGATTTCTGATGGTGCCTTTCATCTTACAAAAATATTAACATATTAAAAAATATAAAAATTATATGCTATAAGTAGGACATCAAAGTCACCTACCACTTTAGGGTGAACCACAATTTATATAAATGAGTATAATATAATTTATTTATTTATATTATATTATAATTACATTCAATAAAATAAATAATTTTGATTAAATTTTATTATAAATGAAGATATTTGTCCCAACTATAGTGAATTTTGTTGTCAACCTTTCCAATTGTGCACCAGATACAAATATTAACATATAAAAAAGAATTCAATTATGGCCTAAAAGTAGGACTTTAAAGTGACCAATAACTTTAGGGTGAGGCCTCCACTTATGATTTTTAAATGAAATATTAGGTTGATTTTTTTAAAGACAATATTTTAATTTTAATATTTTTTATTAATAGTAAATTAGGCAGGTTTTTTATGTCATGAAAATTAAAAAAAATGTATTTTAAGGGTTTAAATATAAAAATATTTTAAACATCCAAAATTTTTTTATTTTTTTAATCTCTTTTTTTTATTATTATGATTCGATTTATTTACAATTTTGAATATTTATTTTCTTGCTTGCAAAACAAAAAAAAAACAAAAAAAAAACAGGGACTAAGTGTTGGGAGGAGCACTCTGTTGACCATCTCTTTAATGTTTAATTAAAGTGGGATAGAAAATGCAATTCAAATAAAATTATACTTCACGTAAATTATATTTGTCTTGATTACTTTTTATTCTTATATATTTAACTTCAATTATTATTATTGTATGATTAAAATTCTTTTTCGTAGTTTAAAGCATTGCTATTGTCGAGAAAACTTGTTGAACTCAGATTCTCGTCATTTGACCCTCTCCGGCCGACCCTCTTTAGTAGGTCCTCTTCACTCGACCCACTCCACTAGACTCTCTTCAGTCGGCACTCAGTAGTAGGTCTTCTCCCTCTTTAGTCAGCCCAAGAAAAATATGATCAGAAAAAGTGCACAAAAGATAGATATGTTGCCCATGTCACATTATATTCTACTATATTTATTATTTATACATATTTTATTATTAAGTTTCTCTATATAAAGGTGTCAGAATGAATGTAAAAAGGGATTTTTTTTTTCCTTCATGAGTGATTAGAAGAGAGTGCAACACATACATACACACTATCTCTCTCTCTCTCTCTGCCCCTTCTTTTATGCTCTATTACTTGTGTGTGATTTATGGAGACATTTGAATTCAACTATCATAATTCAAATGCCAATCATTTTATATATGTGCGTACTCATATTGATTTGGATAAAATTTGGGCTTTGCTATGATAAATGGAGCAAGTTCATGTACTTTTTTGTGATTATAAGTTTAATTAACAATGATGGAGCAAATTGATTATTTTCTTATGAGTAAAAGAGATTGTCGAGAGTTTAAATATTGTAAGATCATTCCAAGTAAAAATTTAAATACTCAACATCGATTACTAATTCTGGATTTTAAGATGAAATGTTGTAAGATAAATAATACAATAAAACATTGCATAAAATTGGATGGGAGCACCAAAAATACATAAATAAAATTATTGTTTTCAGTAAACTCCAAGATTTTAAGATTTGGGATGTTCGTGAATAAGCAAATTCCATGCAGAATAATATAGCAAATACTATTTAAAAAATAACAATAGATATACTTGGTGAATTAAAAGGAGAAGTTTTTATAAGTAAAAATAATTGGTGGTAGAATAATAATGTGCAAGAAAAGATAAAATATAAAAATTTATATTATAAAAATGAGTTTAAATGTAAAAACTTAGAAAACTGAGAAAAATATAAGATGGTTCATAGAGAGTAAGAAAATAATTTGTCACATTATAAATTCCACTCTTAGTGACGTTTCTAATAGATTAGATACTAAACAATATGAACAATATATATATATATATATATATATATATATATATATATATATAATAGATTGGATACTAAACAATATGAGCAATATATATCTAAACTAGCCAAATAAAGAAAGAAGAAAAGTAAATATTTAATTCAAGTAAAGTGTATTAAAGATGAAAATCAAAAAATATTTTTTAAAAGGAATATATTCAACATAAGTGGGTGAGCTATTTTGGTAAGCTTTTCAATGAAGTTATGAAAATACAATCAACCTTAGTGATCTTAATAACGCTAATAATAATAAAATGTTTTATTTTTACCGTTGCATCAGTAAAAAATAAAATTGACAAGGCTTTAGTGTTGAAATATTTAAGAGTTGGCTTACTAAACTCTTTAATATTATTTTCAAAACTAAAAAGATGTCTGAAGAGTAGAGGAAGAGTATTTTATCCCCTATTTTTAATTAAAAGGGGATGCATAAGAGTGCACAAACTATAGAGGAATTTAGTTGATGTGTCATACTTTAAAATTTTGGGAGAGGGTTATTGAACATAGGTTAAGACTTGATACAAAGTCTTCTCATAATCAGTTTGGACTTATGCCAGATATTCTACTACTCTTATAAATTTCTTACTTATATGTGAGTGCTTTATGAACTTATAAGTTCTAAACAATACATTGCTAGAAATTATGACAACTATCCTTTCTTTCACTAAAAATACAATCCACATACTAATGATTTAACCCAATGATTTATCAATTAACTAATCATTTGATTTAGAAAAATCATTTGATTTAGAAAAAAATAATTTAGAAAAATCATCCATAATCCATGGTAAAGAAAAATAAAGAGCACCTACTAAAAAAAATTATTTGAAATGTAGCTCAAATATTACAAAAAAAAAAGTTTAATGAAGTGTTTGATTTACTCAAGTATAATAACTTCAAAATTTATATTGATGTAATTTGACCTTTATATAACTCATGAAAAAGATGACAACCATGGAACTTAAAGCAATACTCTCAATGTGTACCATTTTGTTGCAGAAGTCGCAACACATCCTTAATTTGGTGCTAGTGCAACATATTGTGTTTTGAGATGTTAAATTGGCATATCATAATGTTGTTCTTCCCAAAGAAGCAACCAAAAGTCCTTAATTACAATAAAAATAAAATTTGTTAGTAATATCTAGCCACGCACAGTATTATAACTTATGTCTAAATCAACTTGATTAGTTCCACAACCTCTTCAGTTTTGAATAGTGATAGAATGCTAAATTGACATATGAAAATGTTTTGTAGATCCAACGAAAGATCTTAATGTTTCAACATAAATTACATGATTTATTTGTGGATGTTGTGTTTTGTGATACTACGATCCGATCTTGTTTGGACGTCTACCCATCACACTGGGATTACCCATATATAAGTTTTCTACTTATTTATTTTTATTTGTTTGCTTATTTGGAGTCGTATATCCTTCTTTTCAATTCCTCTCCTTTTTGAATCTTTGATATGATTCGGGATAGAGATTTATTTGAATAATAGGATCATACAATCACATATAAATAGACAAGCTGATGACTCTGAGTGCTCTAAAAAGAATTGAGAAAACACTAATGTCATGACAAGTTGAATTGACATGAGAAGATTAAGAATGATGAGAGGATAAAATTAAATGACATTACATACCTACCACACAGTTCTTATGTGTCCCCATATCTAACCCCTAAACTTTGATATTTACATTCATATCACTCAACTCTTTAGGATCACCAAAAAAAAAAACACACACACACACAACATTAATATTTTTTTAAAAGTGAAATACACATTTTCATGCATAGGTTTACGAAAACAGGATGTATAAATGTCGATACATCATCAACAAATTTTCATCATTTGATATGAATCTCAAATCATGACATGAATCTCGAGATATTTTCTTGCAAGAAATGTTCAAACTAATTTCAAAATCATTCAGAACTTCAATCTCAACAAACTTACAATCAAACCGACAGTCTGAACAAGCAAACCTAATGACACGAAATTGATTCAATCTGAGTCAGATCAATCCCAGATCAAGATGTTATTCCACTGTTGGAAGCTTTTGGTGGCTATTTGGAGAGTCAAATGAATTCCAAATCTAACAAGGTGATAGTCGAATCAACTGCATTAAGACATTATAATGCCCAAAAAATATCGTACAATCGTGAGTATCTCTTTGGATCGTCTGATGGAGTGGGAAATTTAATTTTGATAATATTAGTATGAAGATTAATAAATCAATAATTAATATTTTTGTTAGACAAATTACTTACAATTAAATAGTTATTAAGAAATTACTAATTATTTATTGATTAATGTCTATTTAAAAAATTAATATTCTTAAATATTATTTAAAAATAATATGTCATAATTTTTCAACATTTAAAATTACTCGACATATGGTTTCTCTTAATGTTAATAAATCAAAATTTACAAAATTAATTAAATTCAATTTCAATTAAATCCTACTTGAAGCCGAATCCAACCGGAGCTCTGAGATCACAACCCTCAAGCAAAGATTTCTTCGCCGGCGGTTCACCGTCGGTTCCCGGCGATGCCGTTCCCGACGGACGGCGGCGCGTCCAATGCAGCTCAATTATTTCCTTCCACATGGTAGAGTTCCAAACCCTAGCCTTCCTATCGGGGACAGCCTTTCTTTCTTCACGACCACAAACCCTAGCTTTTCACTCCCCGTTGTTTCAAATTTCTGCAAGAACAATCTCCATTATTTCACCTTTCAATGCAATCAGAGATGTTAGACGAAACAAAACCTCTTCCGATGAAGTTGTTACGGGAGTGGCTTCGTCTTCTTCAGATCTCTTCACCAGATTATCCATCATTCTGGAGAAGCTATCAATGCCTCGATTTACTTATCCTTCTCCCGATATTGGCTGCAAGCCCATCCAACACAGCCCCATTGCTTATAACCGGTTGATGAAGTCCTTCGCTCAGGTGGGGAAGCTAGACGAGGTCCTTAGATTAGCTCGGGAGATGAAAGAATCAAACTGCAATCCGAACGTCTACTGCTACAACACTGTCATGAACGCCCTAGTGGAGGCAAACCAACCCGCCGAAGCTGAGGCTTTGTTCAAGGAGATGATTTCTGCTGGCGTCGCCCCAAATGTCTCCTCTTACAACATCTTGGTCAAGTTTTACTCTTTCTGTTTGAAGGATTTCGATTCAGTCTATAAGCTAATTTCAATGATGATGGAGACTGAATGCCCTCCTGATTTGACCACTCATTCCACCTTGATCACTGGGCTTTGCAGGGATGGAAGAGTTGAGGAGGCCAGAGTTTATCTGTATTGGATGTTGGAGAAAAAATGTGATCTTGATGCCTATACTTACACACCCATAGTGCAGGGTTATTGCTCTGACAGAAAGATTGAGGAAGCTAAACATTTGATAGAAGAAATGGAGAGTCTTGGATATCGACCGACTTCTGTTACGTACAATATACTTGTTGGGGCATTATGCAAAGATGGGATCTTTGAGGAGGTTGAGAAGGTTATAAGAGAAAGTTTCTCAAAGTGTTGGAAACCTGATGAGATCACTTTCAATATTTACATGGATGGTCTTTGTAAATATGGTAGAGTTAAGTGTGCTTATGAGAAATTGGAGATGATGCTAAACAATGGTATTCTCCCAAGCAAAGTAACTCTGAATATAATTCTAGATTGTCTCTGTCATGAGATGAGGTTTTCAGAAGCCATATGCTTGTTGGATAGGAGCTCTGAACTGGAATGGCATCCCGGCATTGTCGGCTACAATACACTGATGAGCAGACTATCCAAGGATGGAAGATGGTCAACTGTTCTGAAGATTTTGGTTGACATTCTAAAGAAAGGTTTATCTCATAACACCAAGACTTTTAATATTGTCATTGACAGTCTTTGCAGGGTTGGCAAAGTAAATCAAGCAAAATGTCTTTTTGATAACAGAGGGTTTGTTGCCGATGTTACGACTTACAATACTCTGATTCATTGGTTTTTCCAATTGGGAAGGTTGAATGAAGCTTTCCAAATGTTTTATAACATGCATGTTGAGAAGATTACACCAGATTTGATAACTCATACTATTTTGGTTCATGGTCTTTCCAAATGGAAGAAGTATCTGGAGGCAACTGATTATTTTCTTAAAATTCATACAGATGAATTTGCTCTAGATGTGTATGTTTGCTTAGTTAGTAAACTGTTACATCATGAAAGATATAAGGAAATAATTTATCTTTTTGATGGAATGGTTAGAAAAAAACAGTTTTTGAGTTTAGTTGTATTTTGGTCAACAATCAGGACATTTTGTAGAAAGGGATTTTGTCATAACTCAAAGATTTATATTGTTTGCCTTGTTCTAGAGAAAATGCTTTGTCTCTCCAAGAGGGAGAAGTTTTGAAGGCTATGAGTTTTAGTGAATTATTCTTGTGCTGAAATCAGATAGTTTGTGTTAATGGTGGGTAATTTATTTCAACTTTGCAGCATGTAGTTCTGCACTGCATATTAACTTTGTCAAATTTACTTAGATTAAGTATCTTAGAACCTAGAAATGAGCATGTTTTGATTTCTATTTGTTTCCTAGTTTTGTGTGCCAAAATGGGCATTCATGAACCATGAGTGAACGAATTGTCAAGTGCAATTAAGAGAAGACAAAATCCATTAGGTAAGGGACATTTACATACATACTATCCAATTCCCAAGTATTTACATATTTAACACTTAAAAACTTGTTTTGTATATTTATACTACCAAAATCTTTCTTATCACATCAAAAATACCACCATTTCAACTTTTAAAGTGTAATACATTTCTACATGCATAGGTAAGGTGTTATGTTTGTAAAAATTGAAATTTAAGTATTAGATCTGTAAACACATAAGAATTGAGTGGTATGTATGTAAGTCTTCCTTTAGTTGAAGAGAATGGGTCATACGCTCATGACCCTATTGATCATAATGTTGGAGGATGAACTATACATTGAATTTCCAGATTAGGTTAGAACCCAAATGCAATTAATTTGATAAAGAAAACGGTAGTGTATTGTCTAAATACTTGAAGACTATCATGAAGAAGTGTTATGACTAATATTGATACGACATTCTAGCGATAGAGAACCGAATAGCAAGAAAGTATTGTATGGCTAGTTAGGTAAAATTGTAAGAGTAGAGGTGTTGCATGTTTGAAAATGCACGGTATAGAACTTTCTAAAGGATTTGTTTTTTGATGATTTGTTTGTCTCGTGAACTGGTTTTGTAGGCTTAATGGCAATGCCGATGTAATTAAGGTTTGTGTATTACATCTAATAGTTGTTCTATTAAAAAATATGTATATTAGAAAGTTTGATATTAGGTGCCAAATTAGAGGAAATCTAATTAATATTTTTGATATTAGAAAGATTTATAATCTTTGGAGATAGGAGTGTATGTAAATATGTAACATATGATTTTAATTGAGGAATAAGAAGAAAGAAAGTTTTCCCATGATATGGTATTAGAGAGTTCTCTTTGTCGTTGGAATAGTTTGTTGGCATCGTCTGTGCTGGTTGTATTGAGCATCTAACTCGTTCATTTTTCTCATATGAATCCCTCATTAATCTCTCTGCCTCATTCCTTTAAATACCGATTAATCTCCTTGAATATTTGGCGATGATCATGGTTGTGGAGCAAAAGCATGTTGTGACAAGTTTGGTTTTTTCTCTGGCTAAAATTATGGATGAAAAGTTAAATGATGTCACTTGTTTTTATTGGAATACAATTTTGAAACTACTTAAGAAGTATTTCCCATAAGAGCCATCTCATTAACAATCCCTGCAAAGTTTCATTGCCAACCGATTTTCTCTTTCCCATTGAACCAACATATATTTGGGTGTATTTGTTTTGCTCGTGACACTTGCCTACAGTTTGCTAAACTGAACCCTAAGTCATTAAGGTGTGTCTTTCTAGATACTCTCATTTACAAACTGAGTATAAACAGGTACATGGTCTTTGTTGATGTCAACTCTTATGAACAAACCTCATTTTTTGGAGACTCATCGTTGCCTAAATTTTCGCAAGATTTTGATGAGTTGTTAATGTATCACATCATCAATTTAGCTCCACTGCCACCACCAGTGCCTCAGCCTAAGTCACATATCACCAATGTATACTCGAGAGGACCTCGTCCACCTGATCCTAGTCTGGTACCAATATCCTCTTCTTCAGTGGATCATTCTCCCAGTGACATTGATTTATCTATTGCTATTCGAAGAGCTAAACGACAATGTGCTTATCTCATTTCCTTTTGTATTAACTATGATCAGTTATATTCTACTTGCTTGTTTATTGCTTGCCTTGACTTCGTTGAGGTCCCGACTTATGTTCAACAAGCCTTATCCCATTCAGGGTGACAGATGGAGATGCTTGATGAAATTAATGCTTGAACAAAAAATGGAGCTTGGGAATTAGCTGAATTATTCTCTAGCCAGAAGGTTGTTGACTATAAAATGTTATTTGTCGTTAAGTTTCATTCTGATGGATCTGTAGCTTGTCTCGAAGTTCAGTTGGTTGGTAAAGGTTATGCCCAAATTTATGAGATTTACCACTTGAGCATGTTCTCTTAGGCAACTAAGTTGATTTCGGTTCACCACTTTGTCCTTGACTGCAATGAATAATTGGCCACTATATCAACTTGATGTGAAGAATGTCTCTCCATGGTGATCTTTTAGAAGAGATATACATGGAACAATCTTCTGAGTTTGTTGCTCAGGGGAAGTTTGAAAAGTATGTCATCTTTGGAAGTTACTATATGCATTGAAGCAAGACCCTCCGACATGGTGTGGAAGATTTAGTCAAGCAGTTAAATAGTTTGGTATTCATAAGAGTAAAAGTGATCACACTATAGTCTACTAGCATTATTCTTCTGGGATCATTCTCTTGCTGGTGTACGTTGATAACATTATTATTACTAGAAGCGATGTGCATGAAATCTTATCATTGAAATCATTTTTTTCAAAAATAGTTCAACACTAAAGATCTAGGTTCCTTGAAGTACTTCTTGGGGATTGAAGTATTAAAGAACAATAAGGATATCTTTCTATCTCAATTGAAGTATATTTTAGATTTTTTAGCAAAAATAAGAAAATGGAGAGCCTTTTAATGATCCTGAATAATAAGAAAATTAAACTGTCTCACAGTGACTCGCCCTGACATTGCGGATTCAGTTAGCACTATAAGTCTATTCATGTCTTCCCCTACAGTCCATCATTGCTCAGTTATAGAACAAATACCATGTTACATTTAAGGAGCTCATGGAAAAAAGGATTCTATATCAGAATAATGGCACATAAATATTAAATATTTCTCTGTTGTAGATTGGGCAAGCTCCAAAGTTGATCAAAGATCTATTATTGGTTATTGTGTTTTTGTTCATAGTAATTTGGTCTTATGGAAGGACAAGAAAGAAAATGTAGTGTCACGATCCAATGCAGAATCTAAGTATTGAGCAATGACACAAGCTTTTTGTGAATTGATGTTGGTCTCCCAATTCTTGACCGAAATGGGTTTTAAGATGACTGTTCCAGTAAAGTTGTGATGTGATAACTAAACTGCATTTCATATTGCTTCAAGAGTTGCCTTCCATGACAAACTAAGCACATTAGATAGATTGTCATTTGGTTCGTGAAAAGATTCCACAAAATGTGATTTCTACCACTCATGTAAAAATTGGGGAAAAATTAGGGGATATCTTCTCTAAGGCCCTTAATGGAGCTAGTCATTTATATTTCTCACAAACCAAGCATGATAAATATCTATACTCCAGCTTGAGGGGAGTGTTATGGAAAATATTAAATCTAATATCTCTATTGCGAAGTGTGTGTATTAAGTGTCCAATTAGAGGAGATCTAATTTTTTGTTCTTTTCTATATTAGAAACATTTTTAATCTATAAAGATAGAGTATATAAATATGTAACATATGTTTTCAATTGAGAAATGAGAAAAAAAAAAGTTTTCCCGTTACATGTACATATATGGACTTGTGTTTCTTGGGATTTGATTGAAAAAATCTAGTTAGTTTGAATTTGTGGATATTATGACTTTGGTCGATTAGACTTGAAGCCGTTTGTATTTTGAAGATACACTATAGAGCAGGTCTTGGGTTTGTCATTTGTTGAACTACACTTTTTTATTTGAATTTATTCTTGTCAATTCAAATTCTTAGACTTGGGTTTTTTTTATTTGGAAACCTTGTTCTTAACTTGATTTAATTAAGACCAAGGCAAGGTGGTCTGAGGCTTATAAATTAATAATGTATGCATTTTAATTGACTTTAGTTCTTAATTTGATTTAATGAAAGAATGTAACTTATGATCTCTTTATATTTAGGAAAACTTGAGAGAGTTTATAACTTGTGTGTGGGACTTAAGAGAGTCTGTCCTGGCCTTATATTGATATTGGGACTTAGCTTTTGAGAAGCTTTGGTGTGTTGATTTAGCTTGATCATACATAATGTTTTGATACTAATTGCTTGCTTTAGATTGAGGTGTTGGACTTCAGTACTCTTATTTTATAGTAAGCTAGAAAGTGAGGTTAAATCAGGCTTGCCTTTTAGTTAAGACATGCTAACAATTGAGACTTAAATCATAAATTGAGGAAAATTTATGAGGTTGTTCTTTTGAATTAAGCCTCGATTAATTTGATACATTTGATTTATTTTCAATTTGTATGTGACTTGCTTTAATTTTATATATTTAACTTTTGAGTTTACAGTTAGTTCTAGAAAATTTGTCTTTTTATGAAAAAGGAAAATTTATTGTGTTGTGGACCCCATCAAGGTATCTTATTTTTGGGGGATTTTGACCCGATTTAATCTCAAACGCACACACATTATATATATATATGTAAAACCTTGAACCCAGGATCTCACTACCGAGCCAAGGTATCTTTGAAACTTGAAATTTATAAATTGGTTTTTTTAGAGAGCATCTTTTACTACAACATTACTCTTTATGGATTTTACCTTTTCTATGGATGTAAAATTGGAAAGATCTATGAATATCAATTATCACAATTAACCCTGGAAACACTGTGTAAGCTTGCTCTATATCTCTTTGATCATAGCATAGCTATAAACTCTCTAGCTGAGAGCTCTTTGCATTTCTTGAGAATTGATATAATTCCATCACTGTTGATCAACCTTTTATGTCAGAAAAATTTTGACTTTGGTTGCATTTGTGTTTCTTTAAGCATAGGCATTTACATACATAGGACATAAATTTCTATGTATTCATATATTTGACTAAAATTTCATATTTGCATATATTAAAATCAATTATTTAATATTACATAAAAAAATAACATTATTTCTAACTTATTTTTAAAGCAAAATATTCATTTTTGTACAAAAAATTATGCCAATAAATATTATAAATATTAGACTTTAGGCAATACATAAAGAAATATATAGAAATTGTTGTATGCATGTAAATTTCTTCTTGTTTTTTTATGGGAGCATATCAAGCTTGATCCACCAATGGAGCCCAAACCACATAGCAAAAGACTAGAGTTTTTTCGGAAATGATGAGCCCAAATGACAATATGCATGATTCAAATCTGTGATCTCACAATGTAAGACTACACTCAACCATTATACTGACTATGCATCATGAAGGTATAGTAGTTATTTTTGAATTATTTAAGCTTGAAATTTTATGCCATTAAGGATGGTTAAAGAGAATGTGTTCTTCCCTTTTGGTTTATTATGGAGTACATACCCCTGAATTATGTGCTAAAATTTAACATTAATTTATTTTTTTATTTTAAAAGTTATGATCATGAAAAGAATATTACATACGGGGTTCTGATTCATTCGGATTGCATGTCCAACATTATTGTAATCAGAGAGGAGTGTGGAGGATGTCTTGTTGCTACATCACAGGCGCATGACACAATCTTAGTTTAGTCTTGTGAGTCGTTTATACCCATCATTGTAGGAAAAAAGCAAATAAGGTGAAATTGGTGTATGATGCTTGTGAGTTTGACAAGCTCATGAGGAGCTCTTAAGTCGGTTTTGGGAAGAGGAGCTCTCATGTGTTTGATTTGATACATTCTGATGTATGTGGACCTTGTTCTACTTGCTCTACGAATGGTTATCGTTATTTTGCCATGTTTATTAACTACTTTTCTCGTATTACCTAGATATACTTGATGAGACAGAAGAGTGAGGAGGTTGCTTGCTTTAAAGATTTTCACAAAGCAATCCATACCCAATATGGTGCAGTTATGAAGGCACTGGGATCTGATACTGGGACAATATATCAACAAAGCATTTGGGGACTACCTGCCAACTCAAGGGATACAACACCAAATCACATACTCATAGACACCAGCATAGAATAAAGTAGCAGAGAGGAAGAATCAATATCTTGTAGAGGTAGCCCAAAACATGATGATGACAATGAATGTCCCACAACAACTATAGGGACAAGCAATGTTGACATCCGCTTAATTGATTAACAGTAAGCTTTCAAAAGTGCTGGAGTGGAGGTCTTATTATCAAATATTGAAAGGAGACAATAGTGAGATCCTTCCATTGAAGGTATTTAGATGTGTATGCTTTGTGAAAGACAACAGACCATTTGTAGGGAAGTTAGATATCAGAGTTATGAAATGTGTATTCATGGGTTATTCTGCTATTCAGAAGAGTTATGTCTACTAGAGCCTGATTGAGAAGAGACCCTTTGTGAGTATGGATGTGTCATTTAGAGAGTTTGAACCATACTATACTCTGGAGGTGAATTCACCCTTCGATGACTCAACAAACACTGAAGATATGCGGCAATGGAGAGTGAGTAGTAGTGTTGATGGAGTGGTGCAAGTGGGAACAATGTCATGTCCTATGATATGGGATGAATCAACCGAGGAGACGAAAATCGAGGAGTTTGAACCCATATGCGGTGGAATTCAGGCTGAAGGTGAGCTAATAGTGTATGTACGAAGGAAAAAACAAACTAAAGGAACAGAGTCCGCAGCGCCAACAATACCTTGTCTCAGTCTTCCCCAATTTTTGACATCTACACCATCCACCTTTGATTCAACTCTTAGGTGATATTGTTCCTCCATTTTCTCTTAACCCCACAACGTTAAGAAGAACTTTTCGCAGCAATGCAGAACATCCTATTGATCGTTATGGGTGGAAACTTGACATTGCTAGCTTTATTTCTTATTCTAACATCTCACATTTGCATGGAGCATTCATTACATCATTGGACTGTCACTATACCAAAGTGTTGGCAAGTTGCTAAGAAGAATCCCAAATGGAAAGTGGTGATGCATAAACAACTTGGGGTTCTTGATAAAAATCAAACATAGGAGATTGTACCACTACCAACAGGGAACATATGTGATGGTGCAAACTTGCAATTTCTCCAATTAATAAAAATGTCAAGCTGAGTGCACAGGCAAGAGAACGTGTTGATCGTGAGAGGTACAAGAGATTGGTGGGCCGCCTAATCTATTTATGCCACACTCGACCCAATATTTCTTTTGCAATAAGTGTGGTGGTTGCTACATGCATGACCCAAGGGGCATATGGATGTAGTGTATCAGATCCTAATATACTTGAATAGAGCCCCAGGGAAGGGACTGATCTTCAGGAACAATGGACATATAAGGCTTTTGTGACTTTGACTGGGCAAGTTGTGCAAATGACAGACGATCCATATCAAGATACTGCATGTTTGTAGGTGGCAACTTGGTCTCGTGAAAGACCAATAAACACTATGTTATAGCAAGACCAACAACAGAGGCAGAATACAAGGCAATGATATTAGGAGTTGCTAAAATGATGTGATTGAAAGCCTTATTGGTCGAACTCAAAGTGTACTAGGGAAGTCAAATTAAGTTGTGGTGCGACAAGTCGGCTATCAACATTGCTAACAACCGGGTGCAACATGATAGAACTAAACATGTGGAGATTGATAGATTCTTCAACAAGGAGAAGTTGAATAACAGATTGTTGGAACTAATTCAAGTAGCTACTGGAGAGCAGGTGGCTAATTGCAACTTAGCTCAGTGAAGTTAACTAGATTATGTGACAAGATGAGCTTAGTGAATATCTTTCGCCCACCTTGAAGGGGAGTGTTGAGATTTGTATCTAATGCAGGGTTCTAGTTGTAAATAGAAGAAGTCTGGGGGTTTATCTGTAAATGTTGTATGGCTCAATATAAACCAAAAGATTAATGAAATGAGAAAGTTTTTAATTGCAAAATCATATTTCAATTGTAAACATAAAATTTAGATGTGTAAATACATAAGAATAGTGTAATAATGTATCTAAATGACCCCCAAAAAGAAGCAGCTGCTCAAATTACACAGTTGATCACTTTCACCTAATGAGATTGAAAAAATTTGTACATGCCTCAACTTAAAACCTATTTCTTACAGAAATAATTGAATGATTTTTACACAAACCACTCAAAAGACAATCAATTTAAATTTGACAAATTGGTTTATTCTAAACACTATATTTGTTCTGTTAGTCTGAAAGAAACCACATGAAAGTAACCAGAGCAACTTACAAGATCAAGAGGAAGGAATTTGCTAATCCCGCAGATTTCATAGTTCCTTTTCAGTCTCCTTCATTCCAGGAAAACCGGAGACAGACTCCGCTGATGATGGAGATGAGATTGAGAGAGAAGCCACATTCAGTAATGGGGATTTCCTACCATTCTCTATGACTGATTGCCTGAAAAGCTTAGAACAGGCCAAGCAACTCATGAGCCTCCGTCCTCTCACATTTAATCTGTGGCTCTGCAAACAAGTTAGTATGATATCTAACTTCAGGGATTACAAGATTAGGATCAATAAAATCGATGGTTGGAGCTGTAGCTGCGAAGATGGCAGTTGAGGGCAACGGGGCTTCAGCTTTCCGGCGAGATCTTGACCTAATACCATGCAGCCGAGTTCTCTTTACTTCCTTTCCGATTCGCCCGACGCTTAAAAATCCACAAGCGAAAGCTTCAAGCGCCTTCGCAGTTGGCAGCCTGTTCCGGTTACCATGCCTTTGGGCATTAGAAGATGGTTCCTCATCAGCACTACTGTTTTGATTCCAAGCTATCCTAAAACCATCAAAACTCTGCGGTTTGGCAGTTCGGTACATGGGCTCCATGTCAAAGTCCAGTGGAAACTGAGGCTGGTTTAAATCGAAGAGAGCTCGCGGACGCTTCTCATGATAAAAGCTATCTTCAAATGAAGAGCCAGATGATTTAGTGGATGATGCTTTCTCTGAAGTTTCGACTGCTTTCATGTCAGAGTCAGAGTCTATCTTCTCCGCAAATAACTTATGGCAGCCATTTCTCATTGCTTGCTTACAAGCACTTAGTCTCTGTCGCTTCAATAATGGCGCTATCTGAATTGTCTCGTTCAGCTGTATATTTCCTCCCTCCGGCTTTGAATCATTAGGCAAACTTTCAGGTTGGTCTGAGGATACCTTGTTGCTTGAAAAAGAATCGGTAGAGTGTTCAGTGGAGCTGTCACAATTAGTTTTTTCCATATTAGTGTGACCAGCTACTTCGAAAGGTAAGCTGCGCAGTCCCCTCAGCTTAGAAGAGCCAGCCGCAACATCAACCAAACTAGTGTCCACCACAGTAAATTTGATGAAATCAGCATTACAGTCGGCGAACCTTGAACGGAGATAAGAAGGATGGCGGTGATTATAGGCTGCTGTTATGCTCTCGCCATTGGCGATGACATTGCCTTCCTCTCCTTCGGTTGTCAGCTCAAGAAGCCGAGGATCGGATGCCACTTTACTCAAAACATCCATCACCGAATCGAAATACTGATCACCTTTCACCAGCTTCCTCGAGAATTTTCGTACGTCCGGGATGAGAAATATGATGGTGTTTTTGGTACAAAAATGCTTGGGAGTTTCAGAATGCCAACCTCTAGCGAGAAGACGAGGCCAGACGGCTTCCCAGAACAGATCATTCGATTTTGCTTTACTGAGTCTGAAATCACCGGTGAGAAATTTGATGATGTCGTTCAAAGTGAGGGTGGAGCAGGCTTTGCCAGTGGGTATTTCGGCAGCGCGTGAAAGGATTGGTTGATTAGTTCTGTTGGGATCAAGCATGAAGCCGGTGAGGTCTTGCTTGCCCTTACCAATGGCGACGGCTTCTACCAGAGCAACGACGCCAACTGCAGCCTTTAGAGTAAAAACAAGCTCCTCCAATGAAGATTTTCCCTCATTGAAAGCCTTAGTGGCCTGACAAATTGGTTAATTTGAGAGATTTTAAATTGATTCTTGAAGTCAACAAGTTCATGAACAACAACTTTGGATGCATAAAAAGTAAGGTCAGGGACCTCATTCACAAATCTAAGGTGAAATGAAGACAAAGACTATCTATATAAATGAAACCAGTGAAAATTTGTAATGATTATCTTCAACTTTGTGACTAAGATTATGGAGAAGCCTTTCCCATGAAAGTTTATGGTTCCTCATTTGGATGCCTACAATGGCATGACTATCACACTGAACTTGTGGCCTGATGACATTGAAAGTAGTGCCCAATGCCATTAGATGCCATGTTCTCAAAATAATCACTTGTGCTCGTTCTTCAGCCTCACAAAAAGAAGCATTTCTTCCCATGAGAAGTTCATTCAGTAACCAATAATGGCATTCACTTTTAGAGATTCTAAGAGCAATCCAAAACCAGGACTATTTCAAATGGTTGGCAAAATTAAAGGTGGGACAATTCCGAATTATCCATGGTATTGATGATTGTAGGTGCTTTAAAATTGATACCATGCATATGCATGAAGGGACAAGCAAAGAAGCTAATGAAGAGGACCTTTGGGCATACTGGAATATTCCTCAAGCTGGTAATTATTATTGTTCTAGGCATAAAAAAATTATTATTGCTTCATCAACTTTTAAAGTTAGCCACATCACAAGGTTTTACGAAGTGACCACGTTGTAAGGAATTGAAGGCAACAAGACAATAGAAAGTCAAATTTTTGCACCAAATTAAGGGTCCCTTCATGATTAAACAAAAGAGCAAAACAGAGAGATTATCAACACAAAATACAAACAACCAAAGGGACTAACAACCTTAAAAGATGAAAGACACACAACATCATTTAGATATGGAAATGTTTATTTTTAACTAAGCAAATGAATAAGTATGAAAGTAACTTGGACCTCTTGGAGAGGAAAATTTGAATCAATAAGATGGCACAGATCAAAATCTTCATATCACAAGGTCTTACAAAGTGACCAAGTCATAATAAATTGAAGGCAACAAGGCAATAAATATCAAAATTTTGCACGAAATTAAGGGCCCCTTTTTCATTAAAAAAAATAACAAAACAAATAGATTATCAACACAACGTACAAACAACCAAAGGGAATAACAAACTTAAAAGATGAAAGACACACAACTTAATTTAGACGACGACAACAACAACAAAAAGCTTTTATCCCACTAAGTGGGGTCAGCTACATGAATCCTTTTTCTCCACTATGTCCTGTTGAGATGCGAAAAATTTATTTCTACATAAGCAAATGAAGAAGTGTGAAAGTGTGCAACCTCTAAGTCAGAACAGGAGTTGGCAAAGGGAATCCTAAGGCAAGGTTACGATTCACCTTCCGTGAACAAAGATGTTATAGCTTATGTGAAGAAGTCTTAAAGCAGTCAACACCATAAGCAAATCTTGCAACCACCATCCTAGGAATTTCATCCTACATCAAAATTACTTATTTTAAGCAACTTAATGCACAAAATATATATCTTTAAATAAGCAAATGAAAAATTTTTAAGCAGTTAATCATTAAAATACTTATTTTTAAAGAAATATAAAATCTTTTAATGATACAAAATATTTCTGTGTTACCGCTATGGGAGGAGCAAACATTTATGGAGTAGAACAACTTTAAATTTCACGTCTTTTAGGAACAAAAAAGCTACAGATGTAAACTGGCATAATGATTCAAAAGTTGTAAGTACTTCTATGCTTCAAAGTTAGTCATAAGAAAATCTCCAGCTGCTAAATTTTGCATAGAAAATAAAGTTGATGACCCAAAGCTAGAATCGTCGAATAGACAAACCAAAACCCCCAAAAATGAGAATTAAAATTCTCCCTAAGCAAGCCAGTTGAGCTTCAATTCCTCCCGAATGCAAAAAATAGCTAGAAAACGAACCAATACCCACACGAGGTAGTCAAATTTAGTTGAATGTGGGCAATTTATAAATTTCTTCAAGGTGTGCAAAAATAGTATAATGATTCTCTAATATGTTCTATTAAGTTAAGAAGCATGCATTTGATGGAAAACAAGCTTCTATTGGTTTTTTAAATCAGTTAGGTGACTTGGAAGATTTATTTGCTGGCACATTATACACGACCTAAAACTTATCCAATTTAAAAAAATTAAAAACCCTATAGAGAGAGAGAGAGAGCGAGCGAGAGAGAGAGAGAGCGAAAGAGAAGGGGAACACATGCATGTTTTTCTTAGAACGACAGGGGAAACCCTAGACAATACTGTGCACCTTTCTTAGTACAGTAGGTTTTGAAGGCCATGGTCAAAGTCCCTTATAACACTGATCATGGCAGGCCCAACACTCCTTGTATATGCCCCCTATGTGGGGAAGACACATAAGGCTACTGAATTCAGACTAATTAACTTACAGAAGGCAATTAGAGAAACCTACTGAGCATGAATATGATTAAAAAAAAAATAAACGAAGCTGAAAATTAAAAAAATGATTTAATGTCATTTCCTCAACCTTCACTTGCTTAGAAATCCTTTTACGCATAAAAGAGCATTGATCTCAGAAGAATCCATATGCAATGCCCGCCTTCAATGTGTCAAATATAGAATACAACACAAACACCCATTAATATGAGGACTTCTGCTATTACAAAACCCATTTATTTGTTGTTAAATGAAACAAGCACAATCCTTGAAGCAGACCATTATCCAATATGCCTATCAAATGACTGTAAGCTAATTATAAATCTACTAAATTATAGATAACATTTGAATGATGAATAAATTCCCGATTCACCTATATTAAATCATAATATGAAGAATATGACATTAGGAAAAATAAGAAAAAAATTTATAGTTCCAAATAAAATGCAATTTTGTCAAGAACTCTGCAAACCAAACACAAAGTATAACAACAAGATTCTAGTTGTCTTGATGAGCATTAACCAAAATAACAAAATGGAAAGCTGACGTTCACCTAAATCTCCAAAAAATGAACCAAAATGTCTTACAAAATTGACTAAAAATCAGGTGGTCCGCCAAGCCATCTGCCTTGCAGTTCACATATAGCAAAAGTACAAATGGAGCAGTATGTCAATATTTTAAAACTTGCACAGCTATATACATAAGAAAAAACGAAAATCAAAGATATTGATTTGGTGATATGATGAAGTCAGTGACAGAAAGAAAGATTTCGTCATAATTATCATTAACCTATGCAGACATTTGCATTAAATATAATGCAATTATAAATATAAATGAGAAGTAAACATTTGCATAAAATAACCTCTATTAGCAAGTCTTGTTCTTCCTTTGGCATTCCCATCAGTAAGCGTGACAGTAGTTCCTGTTGTCTCCACCCAGTAAAAATTCGCTGCCCCTGTATGCATTTTCTGCTCCTTGACTTTCTGCAATCTGCCCATCTGTGATAGGCCTCAGAGCGATAGAATTTTCCATAATAGAAGGATAGAACATCTTTCATATCCTTGCACCCAATAAATTTCTTCACTTGAACCAGATTTTTTCTAAAAATGTACAGACCAAGGAGAAAACTCTGTATCTCCTCCTCACTCCATAAAGAAACTCGAGATTCAGGTAAAGGACTGCATCCATTGCACTCATTAATCTGCATTATTTCAGCTTTTAATACTGAACATGAAGAAGGCAAGTGGCTGTGATTGAAGCCATTAGATAAGCATCTACTCCCCAAAGAAGTGCAATAATCTTTTAGTTCTCTTTTGGCATCATCTGTGTGCACCCACATTATTGGGATGCTCAACCCAGTTTTGCAAGGTAATTCAGAGGCACGAAGGTGTAGGGAGTCGACCAACACGGATGGAATTTCCACCTGGTAATCATCCCCTATGCAAGGGGATAATATGGGATCTCCAAATATGCCATCAGTAGAAGCAGAAACAGGAGAAGATGGATTACTTGAGGATGCTTGTGCAAAAAACTTCTCATTTAGACTTGATAACTCCTCACTTCGGTTTACCTCAATCAGATTCATCTGCCAAGATTTTGAAGAGGACAGAGACAATGTAAATCTAGTGGCAGAATGCGATCAACAATGGCAAACACAAATAAAACATAAAACAATATTCAGTCGCTAATGTCAACCATACCTGCCAAAACAATCATAATATTTCTAAATTTATCCAGTTCCCCAAGAGAGACAATTTACATGGAACCGTCTATGAATCTTATTAAAAAACAGTACCAGACAAGCCTCAAACCATAATGAAAAATTGGGGAATTATGATTCATTGAAATTCTCGAGTGCTGCATACAATTACGTATGGACAACAGTCACCCACTTTAGTTCTCAATGTTTTCTCAACTAGAAAAGTGTCAAAATAATCCTTTAATTTTTTGCAGGGGTCATTTGAGTCCCAGAGTCTACAAAAATAGAAATTCGGTCCCCAAACTCTTTTAATATTGGCTAAAATAATCCCCGCGGAGGACTATGTTACGTCTATATGCCTAGTCTAAGGGCAAGTGCGTCTTTTGCATGCCAAAGGACACTTTAGCCTTTTATTATCATTATTATTGTTGGGTAAAAATAGGCTTATTATGTTTAGAGTTAGATATATGCATGAGATTGAGTTATGAGTCTTAGTTTTAGGTTTTGGGAGAGATCTCCTACCTTTTGTGTAGAAGTTTCTTTTGTCCTGTGGGGCAAGTAGTGTTTGTGTTTGCTCTCAAATTCCTATCTGGAGTTCTTTTTCCCTTTGTGGGTTGTATTTGGTTGTATCATCTCCAAGGTGATGATTGCATCCTCCATTTTCACTTTCCTCAAACCATCTCCTCCCCACCTCTCAGCCGCCAAACTCCCCTCTGTCACCCCGACACCCAGTCATTCCCCTTTCCTACAGGTTATTCCTGCAGTCCTGTCTCCCTAATACCTTTTAGCTTCTCCCAAGCAACAAACTGTCAGCTAATATATTTTTTGAAAATAAGATTTTAAAATTTAAATTTAATATAATATATAATGTAAATTTTAATTTTATGAAAATGGTATATATATTTTTTATTTGTGAAAAATGATGAGACCGGATAGACCTCATATATCTAATAGTTTAAATAGTTGAGCACGATACCATAAATGATATATTATCTCGATGGATGAACGCATTACTTATTGGTAGGTTTAACTATCTAAACTTAAAAGTTTATGACTCTATTTTTGCATGCAAAATTTATAGCCGACAAATTCCTCTATCTAATACACGGATTAGATAGGGTTTAGATTAATATGGGTTCTTAATTCTCTATAGAGGCAAACCCTTATAGTTAATTACATCTCAAATGATGGGGGTTATTTGAGAAAACCCTCGATAATGATCAGAGGTTTCATCTTCAAGAATTCAACGTTTAGGTTTTCACAATTGCTTGTAGGAAAAGTCAAGTGGAATAGGTTCAAATATGAACAGTTATTTTCAGAATCTAGATGACTGAAAAGTAGGAGATATTGAAGATACTGGCGAATATTCAGTGACATCTCAAACTAACCTATGGTTTGACTTTACATCTTTGAAAGAGAAATTATGTGATGTTTCAGTCCCGTAAATTATTTATTTATTCAGGGACTGTATTCGCATATCATATGCAAATGGCCCGAGAAAATAGGACTTATGTCGTATCAAACGACAAGCTCGGAATCCTAAAAAGTTTAGGACATATCTTACAATATAAAATCGTAGAAAGTCCTAAAAAATGGTGTATGAGTATTTACGTCGGGCTAGACAAACAACCTCGACGTCCTATAGGTATGTTATTTAAATCTATCGAGATTCAGCTGGAACTCCTCCTGTCGCTTACTGTCGTCGTCTCGACTGTTGCTCGAAGATGAATCTTCACTCGACCACGTCATTGTCTCGATCGCTGCCCGGGGATAAATCGTCATTTGATGGTTTCGTCGTCTCGCCCTGAGAAAAGGATAAAGAAAAGAGAAAATCATGCCTCAAACGACCCATCCTAGGGTTTTATATAAACATGCTAGGAAAATAATATTTAAAAGTATGAGTACAGATGAATGTCTATAGTACGATACGGTAAAGGAAAGAAATAACTGCGTAGTAAAGTATTGTAACAGGAAAAAACTGAAAGAGAACTATGAAAGTAAAGCAATATAAAGAAAAGAAAGACTATGCAGTAAAGAAAGAAATATGCAGTAAAGAAACAAAACTGAAACAACTAAATGTACCTAATTAGCTTTGCTGACATTTCAAAATAAATTGCAATGACATAGAAAGGATTAGATAAGCATTTGCAGATTGTGAAAGAAAAGCTAAATGATGAGCATATGAAAATCTCGAAGTGGGATATCAGATTTCAATTTGGGGATAGGCTCAGACTAGACTTCTTTTTATTTCCTCGATCCCTCAGGCTACTGACATATTGAAGTTAACCTATCAATATCAACTATAGATCACCAACGAATCACCCCTATAGTCGGGCAGCCCTACACCCTATCATTTAACATATATGTGAATCAGATAATATCTGAACTTATCCGGGTGTGGTGCACTTATATATATGACGTTTAAATGAATGGTATTTAGTATCTGAATTCTCAAAAGAAGTATAGTATATGTTCCTATAGTATCTGGTGTGTAATATGTGATATGTTACAAATGTAATATCTGCCGTGTAGGATGTGATGTGTAGTGTCTATTGTGTATCGTCGCATTTGTTGTCTAGTATCTAGACTTATCAATTAAAGGTATGTGGTGTATCTATGTGTGTTGTATGAAATGTATTATATGATATACTGAGTGTATATGTGAGTGTTATCAAGTGTATATATATATTAACCAGTGTATAGTGTCTATGGTGTGGTATTTATCATTTCTTGAATGTGGTACCTATCATTTTGTGGATGTGGTATCTACTCCTATTGCAAGTGTAGTATCTGTATAATAGATTATTGTGTATATGTTCTTTCTAACTATCAATTCTCAAACATTTTGAAGAGGGTTAGAGTTGCCGACGACTTAAAGAAGTGAAAGGGCATCCCATTAATTGAATACTGATTTTATATTTTCAACTATAAGAAAAGCTGATCAGTGGTTCTTTGCATCATTGTTTGTTGCCCCTCATCTAGAACTAATAGGCCACCTCAATATTTCATATGCTCATCCAACAAAATTTTGTATATTTCATATCAATAAAATGAGAGAAGTAATCATTTAAGCATTTCTACAACATTCATCTTCCACTTCTAAGCTTGAATTTTAAAGCCCATATATGATCACTACATGCTTTATTAACTTCCCAAAGAGTGATATACTTCTATTTTTATATCATTTAATTTTCAGGAAGCAAGAGGACGAATCCAACAAGGGGCTAAAGCATAAATACCATTGAATAAAACCGAGCTCAGCAAGGACAAAACCCGAGCCACCACTGAACGAAACAGAACCCAACAGGGTCGAAAAATTAAACCATTGAAAACTAAATTGGATCACCAAAGGAACACCAAAACTAGACTATTGGAAAACCAAACCGAGCCACCAAAGGAAGGGGCAAAATTGAGCCATTACTCGAGGTATTAAAGCAGTACTCCATAATCAAACAATCTCACTGTATATTCGAATAAGGCAACAAAGGGAGTAAAACTACAACTCCAAATTAATTCTCAAAACCAAAGAAAAACCTCCAATATATTTATTTGCATAGGGACAGCAAGGAAGACATAAGTTAGCCCCAAAATAATATTCAAAACCAAAAAACGAATTTCCAACATATATATTCACATAGAGGCAGCAAGAAGCATAGAAAACCAGCCCCCAAAACTGATCAAAATTATAAAACAGATTTCCAACATCTTCATTCGAATAGAGGCTGTGAGAAGAACAAAAAGACGAGCCCCAAAATTGATTCTCCATAACCAAAAATATTTCCAATACATGCATTCGAATAAGGTAGCAAGAAGAGCAAGAATTCAACTCCAAATAAATGTTCAGATCAAACTAACGTGTATTCAAATAGGGCAGCAAAAGTAGAAAGAATTCAGCCCCAAATAATTGTTCGAACTAAACATAATGTATATTCAAATAGGGCAGCAAAAGTAGCAGGAATTCAGCCCCGAATAACTGTTCAAATTAAACATAATGTGTATTCAAATAGAGTAGCAAAAAAAGCATGAATTCAGCCCCAAATAATTGTTCAAGCAGCAAAAGTAGCAGGAATTCAGCCCCAAATAATTGTTCAAACGAAAACAAAAGAATCTCCAAATATTTATTTGAGTAAGGCAACGAGAGGAACAGAAATGCACCCCCAAAACTATTAATAAAAACTAAGAAATAAATCTCCCATATGTATTCGAATAGAAGCAACAAAAGGAACAGAACTGCAACCCCAATCTATCAAAGATGTGATCAAGAATAATCAGATTTCAAAGACAAATGAAATCTAATCTTGGCTTCTTGCTAACTCAAGAAATGAGAAGAGTAATAAAGATCACGAGATAAAAGCCTCCAACAAGTTTCTCCAAAATCTCAAAACAAAAAAAATCGCAACCCTCAAATGCTCTCTCAAAGGGGTATTTATAGCTGAGCAAGGGGAGGAGATGCTCACAGTAAGGGACACGCACAAACTCAAGAATGAGGGTTACCAAATTCGTCGCGCGGGAAAAACCATTACAAGAAAGTGACCGGTAGTTATGACCGGAGAAAAAGGTAAGCCGCAACTAGAGAGAAATAAGGTGACCGGAGAAACCGAAAAAGGGGTCTCCCTACTCGGCCGAGAGGATCAAAGGGAGCTATGGCATGTTTCGGTCCCAAGAGGAGAAGAGGAGGCGCACGTGAGGGAGAGATTAGAGCTTTGGGATTAGATTTAGGTATTTTAAAATAACTTTCATTTTAAAAAAAAAAAAATTTTATTAATTTTTATAAAAAAAAAAATTTTGTGCGATTCACTCGTGCGCGGAACCCAAACAAAATGGGTGTCCTCCCTAGCTAAAATCGACGTTCCGGATGCGACGGCGCAGTCCGTTTCGTCATCCGGGGTCATCCGGACAAATTCATCAACGATCGCGTCAAATTAACTTCGATTTGCGCGTGGCTCGACAAACGAAATTATTTTGACCCGATCGGTATCGTTCAACGAATAAAATAAAAATGTTGACCGGTCATCGCATAAGCGACAACCAAAGTTAAGCACATCGCTCGCAGTGGTAAGTCAAATGTCGAACGTCGTGGGGTCCACCTATGTCTTTCAAATTCCTATGGGAACTCAACAAGAGCTTCAATATGTCGGTTTTAATCGACTCAACTGGACGTCAAGAATTAAAAACCGTCCACATGAAACTTCGATGAGTGAAGAAATGACTCGAATTTCTAAATATTGTAGGTCTCGGTCTAGTCCTCTAGGAGAGTCAAATAGGAAACCCTAAGGCTAGATTTTAGGCTCTGGGAAGAGGGAAATAAGGAAAGACCTCAAAATTGAGGTCAACACAAACTACCTCTGTCGACCACCTGCAACCCTTCCCACTTGTTCTCCATACAGTTTCGCAGCTTCCCTTCACTACCACCCGCCTCCTGTAACTGTCGTCATCCCTCCAAATCATCCCTATCCCTCTAGCCTACCTTCACCACCCATTAGGATACATTTAAGAGTGTTTGCTTGTGTCGTTTTATGTTGTGTGTTGTTATTTCCGTTCAAGTCATGTTGTAACCCTATTTTAATATTAATGGAAGTTTGTTTTTGTGTTTCCACTGTTCTTCCTACTAGTTTTGGTATCATTTGATATCAGAGCTAGCCTGACCCTAGTTTCATCCAAGGATTTCCTAGCATCCGCTCCTACCCAAGCCACTTTCACCAATAATTTTTCCTTTCCGATTCTTAAACCTCCAAACAAGAACTGGACCTAACACTAATTAACCCCTTGCTGATTTTCAAAATCGACAACAACAAATTAAATTTTCTACACCGTTAATGAGTCTCCTACACCCTCTTTCACCTCCCAAACCTAAACTCTAGCCATGCCAGATTTGTTGGGGTCAATGTCGGGAATATTACATGAAATTATTCAGATGTTATTTTCAGTCCAGCGAGGTACCCATTGCCAAATGTTCTGACATAATAGGTGAATCTCAACTTTGTAATGGGTCCTAAAATCTTGATGGGGATGAAAATTATTCAATTGAATCTAGGTCCTATCTGTAAAAAAGATGACTCTTCTGAGAAGGTGCTAGAGAGAGGAGTGCAGCTTGTCATAAATTTCACCCCATAATTGATTAATCCTCCTCAATCAGTTCCTCAGTTGCACTCAATAAATTACGAAAGTGGAAGAAATAGGTTATCCCTGGAATGGCTCAATACCTGAGCTTTGAAAATACTCATCTACCCAGAGTTCCGACACAAGGCGTGTCAAAGGTGGACAGATACATATTCTACCAAAATATGCTTTGGAATGACAGTGCCTACAAGATTGACTTGTCAGGGGACTACAACTTGTCATCCACGTTCAACGTCGCTACTTGACAACTTACTTGGAAAAGCCTAGAGTTTTGACAAATGAGGTCAAAGCTTTCCCAACCCTAAAAGACTGACGCGGGTGCTAAATAGCGTCTAATCTCTGATGTTGAAACAATGCCCTATCGCAGGCGCTAAAAATCTTATGAATTATAGCGAAGCTAGAAGGTGAAGCGGGAAGAAAAGGCAGGATCGCTAGCACGCAAACAAACTCTCGCAATCCGAGAAGAAGCATCGCGAATGCAGGAGGGAAATCATGAACCAGAGGTTTCCTTCGACACCCTTCTTCATTGAGAAAGTGTCTTATGGATTCATCTTGGATTCTCGCCCATCTCTTTTGTGTAGAAGTTCCTTTTGTCCTATGGAGTCTATAAATTGTTATCTTTTGTGTGTGGGGGGCAAGCAGTGTTTGTGTTTGTTCTCAGATTCCTGTGTGGAGTTTTTTTCCCCTTTATGGGATGTATCTGAGGAGGTGGTAGTAATTCGGCTGTATCGTCCCCAAGGTGGTGATTGTATCCTCCCTTTTACCTTCCTCAAGCCTTCTCCTCCTCATTCCTCGGTCGTCGAACTCTCCCTCCGTCACCCCAACACCCAGTCATTCCCCCTTTCTGCAAGTTATTATCGTTGTCCCGCCTATTTAACTCCTTTTAGCTTTCTCCTAACCACCACACTACCGGTGTCGATCACTTACAACCCTCCCCACTTACTGTTCATACAGTTCTGCACCTTCCCTTCGCTACCACTCACCTCCCGTAGTTGTTGTCATCCCTCTCAATCATCCATATCCCTCTAAAAAACTCACATCATAGACCTTTCTCACACTCTCTCACAATCCCTCTAATCGTTCCTCCGCACTATCACCACATTTTGGACGCTCGAATAATGCTCTGAGAATCACTATGCTACGCAAGAGAGACTCTTGAATTCTATCCCCCTTCTTTTTAAACCTTTAGTGATGCCACATAGAAAGTAAGCTACATAATTCCCCTATGTCGCTTGACACACATCAGACTTCCCGTTGCAATGCTAGATTTCCAGGTTCTCTGCATGCTTAACCTTGGAAAGGTGCTCTGGTGCTCCACTATAGCACCAAACTTCTCCGCTCTTTGTGTGTTCACGCCAAGAGGAGTTGCACGCTGGCGCCAGAACTAGCGTTAGACTTCCAATCTCTCTAGATGTGCCGCCCTAGTGCCTGAACTAGCCCTATACTTTCAGTCTCTTTGGTGAAGTGGTGCTTTGGCGTCTAAACTGGACCATACTTCTAGTATCTTTGGTGAAGTGGTGCCCCGACACCAAACTTCCAGCTTCTAGCACCACACTTCCAGTTTTCCTTCTTACTAGTTGATCATGGAGGCGACCAAAACAACAAAGGAATTGCAATTTTTATTATTGAAATTAAATAGGGTTACAACTGACACTTACGACAATAAGAAATAAAAAAGAAAGAGGCAACCATAGACCCAAACTAGGGTTAGGGTGAAGGTGGTGGCTGGGTAGCGGGAAGGAATGGATGGGTGTTGTTAGGGCAGTGGAAGCGGGTTTAGTGGCTATGGATGAATTTGGTGGAAGGGTCGGTAGTAGTTACGGAAAGGAAGGAGCGAGGTACGGTTGGTTGGTAGTGGGTATCATCAAGGAGGGTGGAAGGGTTGGCTGAGTTACGGTGGGGTGGGGAAGGGAGAGTGCGGTTGGACTGCAAGGTAAGGGGATGTGATGTTGGGTCGTACGAGAGAAGAAAGAGGTTAGTGACAAGAACTCGGGTTAGAGGCAGGAAGCTCAGTGACGTGGGTTGCTAGGTGGCAGGGAAGGCTAGCAGGAAGTTGTGGGGCTGAATGAACGGCACAAGCATTGTTCTTGGTAGGGGCAGCAGCACTAAAGACTGCAGCGATTGCGGTGACGATGACAACAAAGAGAAGGTTGTGGATGACGGGAAAGTCGAGGATAACCACCACCTCGGGACGAGTTACAACCGAAGCATCTTCTCGTCGTCTGATACAACCTTATAAAGGAAAAATGGATGTCGGAGGTTGTCCTGAGAAAAATTTCAAAAGCAAAGCTGAACCCTAAACAGTCAAAACAACATATATATACTAATAGAAAACTAGGAGGGGGAAGCCCCTCCCTTTGGGCGTAAAACCAATCTGCTTGGACCAGCCGACCCAAACAACAAGGCGGATCGGTTATGCGCTCCCCAGTTGGGATAGCCCTCCAAAGCCCTACGTTGACAATGATGAAGTTTCTATAAGCTCCTGAGGGTGACGAATCTTCTACTGCAGTCCGAGAAGCACCTAAATCCTATTAGCGATTGCACAGTCCCCCCAACCACCTGAGGATTTTTCCCCATTTGCAAGCATACATCCCTATCGCTCCACCTTTCTGTGGGTCAAGTACGTAACTGAGTTGGGTATGTCATTAATATACTATTGAATCCTCCCAAAGTAATCTAAGGTCGACTCAACCTGATCCCAAGTGACTGTAACATGAATCTCCCCGAATAGTGGTGTCCATGGCGGTAAGATATTGATCGTGATGTCTTGAAATGTTCTCTATCGTGACTGTCGAATTTATGGAATCGGTGTCTGAGTCCTATCATCCTCTATTGTCACCAAAACTGGTCCCACCACACATGTGATCTGCTGGCAAGGACACCTGTGATATGCTGGCAAGGACACATGTGATCTCGGGCTTCTTCGAAGGAAGAAGGACGATGCCCTTCCCCTCTTTGATGAGAAATAGGTGTTTCTCAATTCATCGTGCTGAATCTTTCGAGCAAATTGTCAGTCTCCTCAACAAAATGTGGCAGACATTCATGAATACTACATCACACCACACATGATCCGGCAGCTGGCTCCTAATTGAGAATTCCACTAGGCACCTCCAGTCAATGTTGACTATGTTCTCTTTCTTCATTCGCGCCAAAGAATACAACTGGGAATGCCTCTGCGTCATGAGGCCCAATTTATCTATCATCCGCGTAGACGCCATGTCCTTGTTTCTCCCTCCATCAATAATAAGATTCCTTACATTTCCATTCATAGTGAAACAGGTGTAGGAAATGTTGTGTTGAAGCCATTGTGGATCACTCGTATCCTTAGTCTGCAGAAGTTGTAGAACCACGAGCATCTCGCCTTCACCATATGGAAGATGATGTACCTCTACTCCTCAGCTGCCTCTTCGTTGCTAACCAACTTCACAGTGCCTTGTTCGGTAAAAGATACAACTCAACTCGTCAGACATCTAGAGACGATGTGCCCAAATTCAAGACATCTGAAGCATTATTGGACAGGTACTATAATATGTGCTACTCTTCTCAGGTTTCTTCTCACTTTGGGTGGCTCTGTCCCTATCTAAACCAATTTTTTTAACTCCCTGAGACGTGCTCCTGTTGATGCCTCCAACTACAGGTGGTTTTCTAAATGATGGCGGTTGCCTACCCTATTTCTGCTTACTTTCCACATTTAGGGCTAAGGTATGGACATCTCCTAGTGACCAATAGAGCTACAACTACACATTTTTTATAACAGGTTATGGTATGTTCCTCTAGCTCGACCATCTACACTTCATCTGCAACTGGCAAACTGCGTAGTAAACTCCTCCATTTATAGGTTTCTTTCTTATAAGTGGTGGAGTTTCAAAAAATATCCTGACAATAATGAGGAGATAACTATTTTGTTTGCATCTTCTTCCTCATCTTTTCTCACTTCATAATCTTGTCATTGTCTTCTCTTTTGCTCTATCTCTGCAAGTTTTCCTATCACAAGGAGGTGTTCTTTCTCAATTTGATGGTTGCAAGCTTCACCCTTTTATTCGTTGACACTTTTTTGTACTTGAAGATCCTCTTAATTAATTATAGTCATTTGATGAGATCATCGAGATCCATACCTTCGTCGAACTTCAGTAGGTTCACTTGATGTCAAAATTTGTGTCCTGCAAATGTAGCCTCCTATCTCGGCCTTCTCTAATACTGAATTTCAAAGCATCAAGGCTTGTTTTCCTCATCACTGAAGTCATCCTAAAGGAAAGGATTCAGTTCCTCGTCACTTTCTCCTCTTTGACATTCTTGATCACAATCAAGGGTAATTTTCCCTCGAGTTCCATCCTCAATCCCTGCGAGCCTCTGTTGAAGCCACCACATCACTCATTGTATCTCATCCCGGGTAGGTTCTAACATATATCTCCTTGGCAGCATGATTAGGATTTATGGATTGAAAGAGATGGTTGAGGATATAAAGGAAACTTTTTGGTGGGGAGATTTGGGTAAGACAGATGTTAGAAAACCCTAAGATAAGACTGGGGTTAGGTTAGCTCCAATACCACATAATACCAAAATTAACTAAAACAACAATAAAATTACAATTTTTATTGTTGAAATTAAATAGGGTAACAAGCAACACATACGACAATAGGAAATAAAAACAAAGGGGATAACCATAGACTGAAACTAGCAAGAAGGAATGGATGGGTGTGGTTAGCGCAACAGCAAAGGGTTTAGTGGCTAGATAGGCAGTTGAGAGGTCGGATAGATGAATTTGGTGGAAGGGTTGGTAGCAGTTACCAAAAGGAAGGAGCAGGATAGGTGGACGACGGCTGGTTGGGAGTGGGTATCAGCTGGGAGGGTGGAAGGGCTTGCTCAATTACAGTGGGGAGGGGAAAAAGGGAGTGCAGCTGGACTACGAGGTAAGGGTAGGTGTGGCCAGGTTGTATGGGAAAGGAAAGGAGTTAGCGGCAATAAGTTGGGTGACATGGGGCTGCTAGGTGGGGAGTAAGGGTGGCAGGAAAGTGTGAGGCAGTAGGAACAACACAAATG
>NEWO01000056.1:1243166-1273501 GCA_003013225.1 Phalaenopsis aphrodite | reverse complement strand
AAATGTAAAACATGTCTAAAGTCAAGGATAAACCCCACCTTATGGTGAATTTTCCGCAGTGTGCATAGGAGCGCTTCGTTACTTCTCTTGACGTTGGGGAGGCTCTAAATGAATACAGAGGGACCTCTAAACACCAGGATAGACTTCAAACATGTCCAATGTTCTGAATAGGCTCTTTTAATGGTGAATTCTTCCATATAAGGATGAATCATTGCATACTCGGGTTTCGTGTCCGAACACGTACCAGAGGTCTCAGATTGGTGTCTTGAGCCACAAATGTTATGAATGAGTCGTGAATCGTCCTGAGCCAGTCATGTGAACACCTTACCAACTTGACATCAAAATTTGATGTCAACTGAAACATTATAAGCGCTCTTAAAATATAATATGAAAATAAATCTACTAAAATTTACAATCAGAGCATCAACCAAAATTTTCCAAGGATATCTCCTGATGCCCGAAGGAATAAAGATCAGCCCAAAGAAGGTAAAAGTTCTATTGAATATGTATTATCCTCCAAATGATAAGGAAGTGCAATAGATGACATGTTAGATAACAACACTCAACCAATTCATTTCAAAAATGTGCGACAAATGTGCAACATTCTTCAATATCTTGTGGAAAGCTAAAAGCTTTGAATGGTTTACAAAATATGAGCAAGCATTTCAAAGTCTAAAGCGTTGGAGCTAAGAAAATAATTACTCATTTAATACACTAGCTAGGTCCTTAGAGATTTTGAGTTTATGTATCTTATTATGGAAAAGCTCACATTTGCTATAATTGTCACTACTTGCTGACTCGAGCTGTATTTCCAAACGTATTTGATTAGACTTTCCACATTGATAGAGCCTCAAATTAAATAAGCGCTGAAATCATAATGACACTGAGTGGTTCAACCGGAGAATATTTTTATCACTTGGTCGTCCTCGTATTTGAGGTCGCCAACAATCAAGCATGATACAAAGCAGTAATAGTTGGTTTATGCCTAGATCTTCAAATAACCGTCTGACACCTTCTAGTAAAATCATATTTGCAATTGGTGATAAACCAAGTAAATGTATAATTCAATGCTAGGGATGAGATGATGATCAAATACCTGAACAAGAAAATGATGGAGATTAAAAAGTTCAAAGACTTCAAGATTGAGCAAGTCAGTCAGAAAGAAAATCAAGTAGCATACTCTCTATCAAAGAATATTTGTTTGGAGAATGGATGCCCTAAAGGCTTATCCGACCAACCATTAATGGATTAGAGGCCATAGAGGTAGAAGCATAAAACACAAAGAGTTGGATCGATCCCTTCATCCAATATCTAAATACATGGAAGATCTTGGAAGAAATAACTGATCAAAGAAGATTCAAGTTTAAAGTTGCACTATATCTCATCATTGAAGTTAAAATTTATCGAAGGTCAATCACTTCTTTACTCCTAAGACGTGTCAAATAAAATTGTATGAAAGAATATTTTTGAGAGATACACTCTAGGGAATATGAGAGTCATTCCAGAAGAAATACCTTAACAAATTGTGTTTAGAGGCAATACTACTTCTGACCGATGCATAAGAATTTTCAAGGAGATGCATATAGTGTCAGAAATATGCTCCATTACAACACCTATCAGACCAAAAGTTGTAGATGAATGACAGACTCAGACCTTTTTCTAGTTGGGGTCTTATCATCCTCGGGTTGTTTCCCCCTTCAAAGGGCCAACAAAAGTTCCTTTTTAATCACCACAGACAATGTTTCAAAATGGATAGAAGCAAAAGCACCCAAATTAATGCATAAGTTGTTTAAAACTTCATTTGGACATATATCATCTATCAAAAAGTCTTACCCCCGAAGTTTTTCATAACAATGAAACACAGTTCACTGATCAGATGGTTATAGATTTCTACCAAAGTCAGTGGATTAACCTAAAACTTGCATGTGTACATCATCTTCGGACAAACAAGTAAGCAGAGACTACTAACAAGATAATTTTAAATTTACTAAGGAAGAAGGTTGAAGGAGCAACTGAAAATTGGATGACTTACTTCTGTTGGTCATATGGGCCGTTCAGACCACTAGGAAAACACCTTACAAGCTGTTGCTATGATATATAATTAATGTTGTCGTTCGAGTACACCCACATCAGTTAAAGTTGTCACAATCCTACAGGAGGCAAATGGTGAAGGAATGATGCTCGCCCTCTATAGAAAGAAGTAAAGTGAATGATTGCTCGACATTATAATAAGAATGTCAGAGAAAATACATTCATGGTTGGTGATCTGGTTCTGAAGAAAGTTTGCCCAACAACGAGAGTGCAATCAGTCAGCAAACTTGACTAGATTTGGACTGGTCCATTTATTATTATTAAAAAAGTTTCCTTAGGAGGATACGGGTTGAAGTCGTGTACCAGAAAAAAAATTCATCAGACATGGAGCATAAATGATTCTGAAAACACTTTCCCTTAAACTAATTAAGTTGTGCCGACATAAAAGAAATATAAGTAGAGTTTTATGCTCTTAATACTTCTGATTTTTTTTTATTATTTTTACATAATGTTGAGAAAAACATTGGATAATCATGCGATTGTGACCCCAACTTTAAAAAACACACAGGGAATCTAGAAGTTTGATGCACCTCGCATCAAAATAACACTCAGGGAACTAAAATACTCTAAAATGCCTTCAACTATAAGTGTTTAGATGCTCCGTCAAGAAACCTCTCAAATTTGAGTTTGCAATTTTTGAAACCAGTAGCAATAAAGCTTCGCGAAAGGTTTTGAGAAAATCACCCTGGAAAGGTATCGACGACTACCCCCCCTATGAGGTGTAGTTTGACCTTGAGTCTGGTCAAACAACTAGAAACTTATGTCCACCTAAAAGATGACACCTAAATCAAACTGATTCAATGTGTGTTATTTAAACAAATAATAAAAACATTAAACAACTAATTGCGACACCACGATGTCCGATTAGTATACACAAACAAAATCAACCCTCAACGCTCGAGCAACGAAAGCTAAGACTTGAGTTGATCAAAGAATTTCTTAAATCAACTAAAGAGTGATGGATGAAGTAAATTTAGTTAACAAAATACAACACAAGTAAAAACAACCGAGAAGTCATTTTATTCATAAAATTATTTGACTGCATGTATGAACAAATATTTTTTTCATGTACATTGATTCAATTACATGTTTGAAAGAAAAAAAAAACACCAAAGTCTAGGAGTCATTGAGTCAAGTATTGGACATTCCATCATGCACCACATTATCACCCTCAAACTTCTCTTTGTGTTTCAAAGCCAAAGGAGCATTAAAACATTTTTTGAACTCATAAAGGTCAAATCATTTGAGACCAAACATCCCAACTCTTATGAATTGGTCGATCGCCACCCTCTTAGCCTCTTCAAATGAACAACTTGAATATCAAGAACTCTCCGACCATCTTCATTGTATCAATATGCTCCGACAATTCATCATTTTCTTCTTAGATATCAGACACTGATACACTTAAAATATATAGTATTTTTATACACATTTTTATACACATTTTTATACCTATTTTTTAGATATTTTGCTTTAATGAAAGATATTTGTGTTTTTTTCTTTTTGGTACAAGCAAATGGATGAAAAATGTTAAAAGGAGTGAAAAAGGGTCAAATTTGGAGTAAAAATGAAGAAATGTGTAAAAAAGAACTGGAGCGCCTAAGCACCCAAGACTAACGCATAAGCACCAGAGGAGCAGCACTTAAGCACCAGGTACCCCGCATTTAAGCACCAGAAGTAGTCATGAGATGAATTATTTAATTTAGATGGATTTTTTAGGAGGTGTTTGAAGCAAACCTTGGTAAAAACGTGGGAAATAGCCCATGGACACAAAAATTCATTCAATTGGCTTTTGAGAAGACAACTTGTAGAAGATTCATTGAATGGAGACACCTTTTTGAAAATACACCAAGGCACCCTTTGGATTTTTATAAGAAAAGACTTAAATTTTCCAAGAGAAAGTCCAGCCACCCATCAAATTTACAACCATCATCCTTCTAAGTCACCGCCGCCGCAACCGAAAACTTTTCTTTTTATTTTATTTTGAGTGTTTAGTTTGTATTGTGACTGAAGGGAGAGAATTTAAAAGAACTTCAAGACATTTTGTGGAGAGGATTTGAGATAAATATTTATCTTTATGATTACACTTGGTTTTAATTTAGATTTCTTATTCGTGTGCATGATTTCTACTTTTAAACTCATATGTGGTTGTGTTTTCTCCATGGATTCTGAGTAGTTTTCTTTATATTTTTCCTTAAAATAATAAATGATTAAGTGTTGAAAGGAAGTTGTGTGAAGTATTATGCTTCATTATTGGAAGAAGTTGTGATGATTTGAAACCTTGCACTTTATTTACTTTTTGATTTGACCAATTAAGATGTTAATACATGTTGTGAGAACATGTAAGATCTGATATGGTGTTATCTCAGTCAACAAATGACTAGAATCACATATTGATTTCATGAATGAGAATGTAGAGTGCAAATAAATTGGGAAATAAAATTTTCAATTGTGTAGAATTAGAGGACTTTAAAGTGACATACTAAAGCCCTCAATTTGATTTATAGTTTTAGATTTTAATACGAGATGTTAGCCCCCAGATTAAGGGAGAAGAGGGAAATCTAGAGTGAGAGGTAGTATCTTTCATGCCTAACCGGTCTTTAAGTCTATTCAAATCATAAATTAGTCAATGTTCTTTGTAGCATCTCTAGTAAGAGTAAAGAATATTATTACTCCTATTTGACACAACACATTTAGAATAGTTCCACAACAAAATTTCTCTACTTATTACTTATTCATGATAAGGAAAAATATATTTTATTTATATTACCTTCAACTCGCAAGTACTTAGTTAAATTAATTAGTTGCTTACTTTATTTTCATAAACTAAAAAATTATAAAAAGAATCGAATTTGCATTTCTATTTTAGCATCTTAAGTTTGAGTAAGAATATTTTGCTAAGTAGGTTTTTTTTCATCTAAAATTTCTGAATTCCTAAAAAAAACATGTAGCAATCTTCCCCGTGGGTTCGATATTCGGGACTTAATCAGAAAGTTTTATATTACTTGATACTGATATATATACTTGCTCAGTAACCCATATTTAAAATTGAAATTGTATTCTTATTTGTTTCATAGTGGAAAACTTACCTAGCTTTTACTTTGGATCAAGTTTTTTGACTTTGTTGCAAATTAATAATAAGTATTAAGGAAGTTAAAGTATATAATCACATAAATCAGATTTTACATCTATATAAAAAGTCGAGATCAGACACCCACTCAAACGTTATCTCCAACTCCATCTCAGCGCCCTACAGTCAAGCCTCTACCACAAATGCCCAATTTTTTATCACTTTATCCAGCACTTCGAACTATTTAGCATTTGCCTCAAGTTTCAAAACCTTGTCCCTCATATTTAGATAAAGGGAATACAAATAATGTTTTGTGATGATATCAAGCAGCAGGTATTGATCGTCCATGTGACATATCTTCACAGGCCAGAGATTATTCGAAAGTTTCTTAAGGCTCACTAACCATAAAATATCTATGATGGTCGATGCATATTTGGTTGTCTTTAGGGCTTGACAAAACCATTCTCTTTTGATGTTTATTAATGTAAAATTAGAGTCCACACTAAGGAAGTCATTTGTTCATTTCTCTTGTAACAGACTCCAATGATCTTTGTCTCCCCTTCATTTCTTTTCGGGAGAATAGGGAAGAGAAGCATCAAAATCTGGTGTCGGAGCCTTGCCTTTCCTCTGACGTTCTTCATCAGCCTCTTTAACTTGCACAGGATCCTTCTCTTTCGAGCTTTCTTCAAAGCCTTATGTCTCAACTAAATTTGTTGGCACAATTGGAGATTGCAAAGAGGGTCGGCTGACCTCCCATCTTTCAATAAACAAAACAAAACCTGTGGAAGACTGTCAAGACACTCTTTATGTCGATGAACGCTTAAAGGACTCGTCAACCTCTAATCTAAGGATGGTGGGAGTTGACTCCTATTAACAGTGTTTACCTGAAGCCCATAAGTTCATATAAAAACTTTTTCGTTCGATCAAAATTAACTCACTGGTAACTTTGTTTTGAATAACAAGTGCAGTCTTGGAGATAGTGGATTAATTCCGAACTTGGTTTATCCCGCCTGTTCGGTCGACCTCCTCTTCTTCCTTAACCTCTCCTCTCCTATATGAAATGAATCATCCGTCTTCTTCCTCAGTTTTTTTCTCAACAACCGATCAACCTTTTCAAACTGCCTTTTCTCCTCTGCCTCGTTAAAGGCAACCCACAACTTAAGTGCCATTCAACCCAACTTGGTAGGGTATTCAATTCACTATCAAGGGATTGGTATACTGGATTGTCAACATATGCTTGCACATGATAGTCAACGCAAGCCCTTAAAGCTGTGGATGAAGCCCTTTTCTTGTAAGGCCCTCCGGTCAGTCTCGTAACAATACCTCAATTCTCACATGCACCACGAATGAATCAAAGCTTCTAGTCCTTGATCATGTTTTTCCAAGTCGATCAGATGAAACTTCCGAGTTGAGCCAAAACATATAGGAAAACAACTCATACGACCATAAAATCTGCATCCAACTTAAGTAAAAAACGAATGTCATCACCGCTGCAATCGTATTTGGTTTAATTTGGGCGGAGATGAATCTGTAATAATTTAGTATTGATCAAATATTTGGGAAAAACGAAAATTGAAGCCCCACCAGATTTGGTCTTGATAGAAGATCAAGTCATCCCCCAAGTAGACAACCACCCTTACCTCTTGCTCCATCCGCTCGAGCACGATGTTTGAGTCATATACACAAGTTTCATCCAATAAATATGTGTCAAACGATACCAGTATTGATATCTAGTTCACTAGAACCATGCCAAACAATTGTAGAGAATACTTGAAGGTCATAAGAGCTCTAAACGAAAACAAACCAAAGAGAAGGATAAGTGGAAAACGAAAAAGCACAATTTCATCTTTCTGTTAAACCATATGTATAGGGTATCAAGGGAATTTAAAATGTCTCGATTTCGTACCTGAAACTTTGGAAATCCACACCAAATAAATATGAAAAAAATAATAATAAATGATGACAATATAAAAAAAGTTGCAAAAAATTAAATTTTAATTATGACATAAATTATTTTGTATATGGTTCTTCGGTCGCCTACGGTAACACCAGGCCAGACTCATAAGACTCGAGTACAACACACACCTTCCAAACTTAAAATTTTTATACACCCTCTTTCTTCACTCAAACTTAGCAGTTGGAACCGGTCTGGACCTTGATCAATTATGTCAGGAGATTGACCACCTCTGCACAGAGCATCCCCAAATTAACTTATAGAATCTCCAACTCCTCCTTCAAGTTTGCTATTACTGCCTTCTTTTGAAGACCAACCTCTCAAGCTAAGGAGTCCACTGTCTCGTCGATGCGTCAAACTTGTGAACCTTGAGAACCCCAACGACCGTCGATCTCCCTCTCGACTTCCTCAGGAGTCTACAGAATGCCAGGTGCACATTTACCCTGGGCTGGGGCAGATGGTCCCTTAGTCGCCTCTGGAGCAGAAGGTTGGACAACTTCCATGGTTGGGGAGTCGATGAATGAGAAAATGAATAGAGCAACTAAGGAAGATATTTCCTTATAATTATTCTATCCATCTCAAACACGTGGTGACTCTCGCTAGCAAGAGGTTGATTGACCACCTTGCTGGTCTTGCTGGCTGAAGGCAGGAGAGACAAACCTTCACGCAGTTGGACCTAGGTTGCCGTAGTTGCCTGCACCTATTGCTGTGACGACAGATGAGCTGGTAGCCGACAGACTAGATATGGAGCAAGGGCCGGTGCATAAGTGGTGTGCACATCAGTCCAACCCCTATTTCATGGAGTGACAACGAGTCAAATGACTTGGCCATCTCCTCCACTCATTGTTTTGTGTGCGCTGCTTGCTTGACCAACTTTATTCCCTTTGGTCGGGGCTCGGATCAAGATCAAATCGAATAAAACGGGTTGAGCTAAGAGCCAAATGGATCAAAATTTTTTCGAGCTAACCCCTACTTGACTCAAAATTGGATCGTTAGCAGAGTGCGACTATGAATTTAGTGAATGTAGCTCAAAGATTAGAAATCGCTCGAAAATTGAGAATTTTGTCTCACATGAAAATCCGATCAAAATAAATGAGCTAAGGTACAAGCCAAAATTTTTTATTAAACTTTTTTTAGACGATTTTGAGCTGACCTTAGCACGGATCAAAATATGATCGTTAACAACCCTACTTATCTCAGTCTCTTTGAGCCGAAAAGCCTTCCTTCACCCTCCGGCTTCTTTCTTGCCGGCCGGTCTTCATCTGCAGATTTTTTTTGTAGTGCCGACCAAGTATTCATGGAGTTTTTCTTCTTCTCACGTAAGGGAAGACAAAGTCTCTAGGTCTAAAGCCATAAGGCCTTTGGCATAGTTCCTTCACATGTGGGCTTCTTACTTCTCGCCATCACTATTCTATGCTAAAAACCGACTAAAGGTTGAAAATTCGAAACGATGATCTAAAAGTACCGATTAATAATGATTATGCTCTATTTATGCGGAATACAAACATGAAAATCAAGAATTTTAATTAATAGAAGTACTTATTATGCAATACATAAGTGAACTTTTACATTTAATTTGTTTATCCATCTCACAATTGTCACTTTCTATTAATAAGACAATAGAAAACTAAATATGTAAATAAAAAATATGATCACACAAATGTCGCAAAATTCAACAGTTTTTGCTAACGAGACACTGGTGCACTGTATCAGGATAGCGAATTAATACAAACGCCAAACATTGTTTCCTTTGGTTAGAACCAAAAGCCGACCAAACAAACACTCAACCAAACGAAAGAACAAGAGGCATGTGATCCGAGGGAAAGTAAGCTGTAGCTAGCTCCTTAAAATGATTTCAGAATTCTTCACATGGATGGCCAAAGGGAACCCTAATAAATTTCTAAACCTCTGATAAGGTCTCTTATCCAAGTTAACCTCAATGAGAAGAGGGTTTCTACCTAGGTTTCTCTTGAGGAGGCGGACCGAAGATAATCGAGCTAGTCGACCGAAGGCCTTATAGTAGACCGAACGATATCAAATGATCAAATAACAACACCAACATGTCATTAAATGTTTTCACCTATTTTTTAGCAAGTCACTGACATGAAACGGTGCCATCGCCAATTATGGAAACTGAAAAATCCCTCAGTTAGCAACAAATATTTAAAAAAATGCAACAATCACTTGTCATGCTTTTCTTAAAATAAGAATACATATGTAATTTTACTATATACTTGTATGTTCTATAAATAATGAGTCATTTTTTCAAGAAAATACTACGAAATCTGCTCTCAGGGAACTTGTTATTGTGCATGACACTTTTTTTTTTCCTTATTCTTCTCGTTCGTCTAATGCTCTATTACTTTGGTGTGATACGCATGACATTTTTGAATTCAACAAATACATATTTATTAAAATTTTAAACTTTTAAATAAATACATTTGATGAATAAAATAATGCTCTTTTGACAATGCAGTTGTTTATAAAATACAATATAGGGAAACAAACATATCAAATTTCTCTCTTATAGCCTTATGAAATATTTGTTGTGAGCATATAAAATAAAGACACATTTAGCGTTATCATTACAAACTGTTTTTGGGCTGATTTGTGGTTGGCTCAATTGGATTAAGTGTGGCTCGTTGTAGTTGATTTTGACTGAAGCTAGTTGGCTCAAATTGAGTTATTTTGAATTCGATTCAGCTCAAAATTGGCTCAATTCGGCTCAAAATTAAATTTAGTTTGCTCAAATTGAGTTATTTGAATTTGTTTCAGCTCAAAATCAACTAAATGTTATATTTAATTTTATTTAACTTTATATATATAATATTTTAAAATAAAAATACTTCAAGTTGATCCTAAATCGGTTCTCGTCTCATCATGTTTGGCTCAAAATCGGCTAAAAAGTTTGGATTTATATCTAAATCCTTTTATTTTTTGATTCAATTTCAATCCGAACTAACATAGAACTAATTTTTGATGGATTATTGACCTTCTAGCTGAATTCACAGCCCGTTAGAGGACCAACGCGTTTGCGTTGCGGGCTTCTGATTTAACGGTAGTGGCGAAGTCATGGGTTTTTCTTAATCGAAACCGATAAGTAAATTTTATTATTTGAAGGGGGCTGTAAAAATCCAGCCGGGGGATGAATCTGTAAACTCTTTAGTTATTAAAATTAAATTGAAAACATTCTTAATTTAGAGTATGTTTGAGTTCACTCTTTTTTTTTTTTGTTTTTAATCTATTATATATTTATAACTAACATATTTGATTGAATATTTTTTTTTTAAAGAAAACTTTATTTTTTATAAAACAGTCGGGTCTGTGCGGCACTCCAGTATTAAACTTCGCCGCCCATTGTGTACATGACATCTTCATTAATCCACCCAACACAGATCAATACCTGTGCGGGCGGCGTCGCATGGAGTGCGAAAGCGGCGGCGACGGTGAGCGGTAGGACTCAGACAAAGACAATGATGATAATAGGTAACGAGCGGCGATGATGGTATGTAACGGGGTGGGAGGGGTGGCGGTGATGGTAGGTAACAGACAGTCGGGAGGTGAGTTGTTGTCCGAGGTGGGCCACGGGCAACATGTGTCTATGGTTGCTGGCGAAGGGTGGCAGGTAGGTGGGGCGGCGGCTGGGGAGCGACGACTGTAAGCCGCAAGTAACAGGTGGCGGGCGACAGCGACCAACTCGCGATATTAGGCGGTAGCGTCGACAGGAAACTCAGCGGCAAGTAACGATGGCTAACGTTGGCCTCTTAGGGTAGCTGGTGTCGTGCATGTTCTCACAACTTATTTATAATATTTATTTAGAGACAGGTTTCATTAAGGTGTTTTAAAACATTAAAAACATGTTTTTTTTCTGTTTTTGATATTTTAAAAATAGATGTTCTATTTAAAAATTATTAAAAAAAAGTAAATAAATCCTATTTTTTTATTTGTTTTTTTTTAAAAGAGAAATAAAAATTGATTCCAAAGAGTTTCTTATATGCTTTAAATATATTTAAATTAATTAATTAATTAATATAATTTATTAAAATTATTGAATGTTTACTCACATGCCACTCAATTTTATGCATTTAATATTTAAACTTTAATTTTCACGTATACGGTATATGCCACCACATGCAAAAAAAAGAAAGAAAAAATAGAAAAAAAAAAAAGTATGGTTAGAACATAAATATGTAAATTGAGTGCTATTGCGAGTTCAGCTTCCTTTCGTTCCCCTCCCGCTCCCAGGCGAAACGCTGGAGGAAAAAGAAAGCCATTGACGGGTATTCTTTCCATCGTCTTGCTTCTCCTACAAGCGTTTGCTGTTCGATAAATCTCCTATAATCAGCCCAGCTCCCGGAGTTAGTAAATCCGGGATTTAAATCGAAACCAAGGTAAAACGGGAGATTCCGTAGGATTAAAAGAATTTTTACTGTTTGACTGGATTTAGTTTAAATCTTGCTCAAATCCTGCTGCAACATAGCCATGCGGTACAAACGCGCACGATCGTGGTCCCAGGGCTCACGTCTGGTCTGATTCCTCGGCATGCTCTTGTTCCCTCTCCCCTTCTGAGATATCGCCGCCTGAAACGCTTTGTCGGACCTAAGTCCTGCCAACCCATCTCCTGTTCCTCAGTCGCCACCCCCGCCCCGGCCCGGCCGTCTCTCGTGGGTTTCCGCTAACGATTTCTTTTTACCCTTGTTTTGAGGTAGATGCAGCGCATGACATATGAAAGCATGTCCTTTTTATTATTTATCTTTCGCATAGTAATCGGATTGAATGGTCTTATCTTATTACAATGAATTACATGGTTGAGATCGAAAATAATTATTAATTGTTTTTTGATTTTTAATTCTTGCTTCTTGCACAAATTGATCTAGTGGTTTTGTCTGTTTTTGTTATTAAGATTTATATACTATATTTGGAAAGTTATGGAGGATGGTTCACGCCTGATTGTTGCTTGTGGGACATAAATAGTAGAGGTTCAATCACAGGGACCAATCAGCTGCTAGTTGCTTTTCATCTGTCAATTTGATATTCTAAGAGTTGTAGATCATGTTGTGGTTTTATCTGCATAATTGCAATTATGTTGATTTTTACCGGGTAATGCACATTCATGTATATTCTCGTGTGTAGATACCTTGACATGTAGCCTTTAGTAGGGTAAGTGACGGCGGTGGGGAGAAAAATTTTTGTCGTTGGGCAGTAGTCCAAAGAACACCTCACTCAGCATGAAAACTGATAATTAATATTGTATCGATTGATATTCTCTATAAACTGCACTAACTGCCGCATAGCTTTCATATGACAACAAAAATTTGTCACAGCTGGTTTGAATTCACCTTATTATGATTCCATATGGTTTCAACTTGAAATTGGGTATCATCATAGACTACTTCTCACAAATGGCTATTAAATTGAGGAGTTTTACTAATAGGATGAATATATTATACTGCTCATCAGGATTAGAGAATTTTGGAATAATGTTTTTACAAAAACTTAATGAACAAGTCATTTTACATGGGTAAACCACAATTTCTCAATCAGAAGGATTGAGATTATGAAAATTTTTATCAATTGCTTACCTTTGACAGGCTGGAATATTTGAGTTATGATAGACGTGATATTGTGGTTCAGCTTTCACTAAAAATATTTCTTATATTGTAATGTAACTTATTTGGAACAGACTTGGAGACCAAAGCTGAGCTCCAAATGTAAGTTATGCTGTATAATTGTTAGATTTAGGGATGATATGCTTGAGTTCAACAAGTTTGGTTTGTCTTGGATTGAGATTTATACCTCTACTTGAGTTTTACTATAAAAGAAAGCTTTTTTTTTTTTAAATTTATTAAGCTCAATTAAGATGATGATTTGATTTATGATTTATATCTCTACTTGATTTTTACTTTATATTTATGCAAATATTTTTTTTGAATAGTGTGAAATTGTATTCATTATATTAAATAATGCTAGGCAATTGATCAATTTGACAATTCCATTGCACTCCTTGTTTGAAATTATTGCAAAATATACTATATTAAGAAGTTTGTGCAGTAATAGGGAAGGTTTTGGCGGTTTTCAGTGGTATAGTCATTGTTGTTCATGTTTGCATATGGGATGAAGCGACACTAAACCTGCTGGCTTCCATGACTATGCAAGCATAGTGGAGATTGTTATAGGCGAGTTAGTTTTATTTAATGACATATGGCTGCTATTTTCTTGATATTTCAACGTGGGTGCAAAATATAAAGCTAGCATTTATCTTTTTCATGGTAATTTGGAGTAATCATTTTATGGTCATGTAATGAACCAATTTAGGACGCAATGTTTTGATTAATTAAAAAGCCATCTGAGTGTAGAAATCATTGAAATGAGTACATTTGATCTTTTTGAACTGCAAACAAGTATTTATGCATATGTCTGGGTATGCCTGCTTTTTTAATTTTTTGCAAGTCTATTTTGCAGTAAATGACTTGGCATAACTGTAGTCTATTCAAGGTTAGTGAATGGTTTATTTGATTCGTCTATTAATTTCATCTCACATGTTCTCTTTAGCCAAAACATTATGCTCATTTAGGTTGCATCTCTTGGCCAAAAATTAGATACTTTTTTTAAATGCGCTTTCTTTCGGTTCCTTTATTGTCTTTTACCACAAGTTTTAGTTAGCGATTTATGCAAGCTCTTGAAGTTCATAGTTATATTTCTCTTTAGTCTCTTAACCTCATTGAAGAAGTTCTACCTACCACTTCACAAATTTTGGCTCTCATTTTGCTTCATTTATAGTAAGTTTCAATTGGTTTTGAATACTGCTAGATTTTTGTTTTTTCTGAATTTTTAGCACCTTTAAATCTACAATTGTATTGTAGTTGCTTCGGTCTAGTTTAGATCTGTTCTGTTTCTAACTGGAGACTGTCTAGCAATTGTATTCAGGTTTGTTTGCTGCTTACGAAATTTATTCTTCTCGTCTATTACTAGTGTAGTTGGTTTTTTTCCCCTTTTTTTCTCTGATGCTGAATATTTTCTTTTAATGCTGCTAGATGACCCATTGTTACAATACGATATCATTTCTTAACATTTAGTTTTACTGTATATACTTGGTTGCATTCCTAATTTGGTAGGTGATGCTGCTTCAACTTTTATATGTTATTGTACTGAATGTTAATTTGTTGACTGACACTGCAGAAAATGGAAAATGGCGAAATTGAGAGTGCTGATGAAGAAATGTCTTTTAGGGGAGGAAGACACTACACAAGAGTTGTCTCCCATGAACAAGCTGTCATAGAAATGTCCCCCATTGAGATCGTATCTCCACCTGGGATCCTGCCAAAGTAAGTTATTACATATCACATCCAATTATGCAGTTTCTGCTCTTTCTAGAATGAACTTATATTTTCCGGTTATCCTTCTTATTGTTTACAATTGGTTTGACTTGATGCTTTAAAGTGGAGATTTTGTTGGGCATATGTCTATATGATTTCAATTGCTTGTTAGGTCTTCTGCAATTTACTCTCTCATGTTTACATGTAGACCTGAGTTTAATTTATCTTCTGGATATTTTTTATGAAGCTTTGATTTACGGCTTTTTTGGAAAATTATTTCGGTCACTATTCACCCAGCTAATATTGAAGAGAAAGCACCATGATGACTCTTCTCTCATCTCACAAATAAGTAAATCTCGCCTCTGTCGCTTTGTTTTTATAAAGCGAACTCGCCTTCTTGGCTTCCGCCTTCTCACTTTCTCTCCTCTCTGTTCGGTTTCCCTGACTCCACATTTATTCTTCTTTAGTTCGTTTCTTCTTCCCTGGTAACTCAAACTGGTCATCACTATGGGAGGAAGTGTGATAGCAGGGAAGGGTGTTGGAAGGAGGTGAGGCAACAGGGAAGGGTGTTGGGAATGAGCACGATGACAGGGAATGGTATTGGGACGGAGCGCAACAACATGGAAGGGTGTTGGGAAGGAGTGCGACAGCAGGGAAGGTGGTGGGAGGAGGTGCTACAACTGGGAAGAGGGAACACGTGGTGATAGTCACCACCTCAGACGAGTTACAGTCGGAGCAGCTTCTCGTCATTGGATACTACTTTATGGGAGGAACGCTCGGAGCCAGAACTCTGAAATCAGAGATAACCAAGAACTAACCTTAAGCCAACCAAAACATCAAATATGTAATAGCTAGGAGATAAAATGGGCAAGAAGGGTTCCTCCTCTTGGGCGGCAAACAAAATAAGAAAGGGAGGAAGGAACGACAAACAAAAATGGCAAGGGAGGCATTTGAGCAGTGCTTCCCGCCTCATGCGAGCAGGATACGGGCCGGTCCAACCTTTTGCTAGACCGAGGCACTCCCCTAATGAACCTATTGATTGGTTCTGATTGTATGATGTTTAGGCATAACCTTGATAAATGCTATAAAATTCATCCTTATTTGAAATCTAAAGATCAAGTGAAGAAGAATGGATATGACCCCACTGCTTTGGATATATCTGTTCCATATGAATAGAAAACTGCCACAGAAAAAGTTATGGTGTCTGAGCTAATCGCCCCTGTGGATCCTCTCCCTGAAAATGCTATTTCTGCGATCGATGAGAAGCTGGATGATCTTTATGAGCAACCTACACTTTCAAACCCTCCTCAGTTGCGGGAAGCATTAGATGAAGAGGAGATATTTCATGCTTCACACACACTTGAACCTACAGTCGTTGCAACAGTTGACAATCCTTCTTCTGGTGCTCATTAGTTTTTATCTGGCCGGCGTTTTGTTTACCAACATGATGATCAGATGAGCCAGTCTTCTGAGGAGGAATGACAGGTCTATTCAAGGAGGAAGAAGAAGATTGGAGGCAATCTTCAGCTTGGGAACCTAATGGATGATACTTTGGTTACGTCGGGAAATGACTTGGCACTCAACAATTTGTTATCCGGATCTCGCCCTAGAACTAGAGGCAGAGACATGGCTAAACTGACTTGTCCCTAGCTACTACTTTTTTGCGATTTTAGTATCTTTTTTTTTTGGGTTTCCTTGTATCTTTTCTCTTTTGGAGTGTTTGTGTGTGTTGTATCGTATGGGTAGGGTGCCTCTATTGAGCCCTCTCATACAATTTTTATGTATATTTCCTATTTTAATAGATTTAGCCCTTGGGCTTTTCAAAAAAAAAATACATATATATCTATATATATATATATATATATATATTATTCAGAATATATGTTATAAAACTCTTACTAAATATTTTAATTAAATTTAATCACCCTTAAAATCTCTTGGTTGAGCCCTAACCCTTGCAAGATAAGCTCTACACGTGACTGTTTTCTTCATGCGCATGAGGGCTCAACTTTGGTTCCTGCACTAACACATGAGCTTCATTTGTGCGTCTTCCTCCTCTGTGCGCTACGCAGGAAAGCTCCCTCTCCACTGAGCCAAAATGTTCAAACTCTTCGACTCCTTCGGTCATGACTTCACATTGCAGCGTAAACACTCAATGTCTCTGTCCCTCTCACTTTCTCCTCTTTGCTCAATAGAGACATTGTAGTCCGTCGACATAATCACCTTCGGCTACGGAGATGCCCTAATTTGCGCCTGTCGTCTCTCGCACTCATTTTTCGACTCAGTCGGTAAGTTTTTGCCTCTCTCATACGATAATTTATAAGCCAAACTCACCTCCTTGGCTTCCAACCACTTCACTTCCTCTCCCCTCTGTTCGGATGCCCGACTCATTGCCTGGGTAATTGAAACGGGATGTTACATGAGCTAGACATAATATAACCCAAAAAGCATACCTAATCCGTCATGAAGTCATTTCTTCGAATGAGCATATAGTTTCTCTACTTGCAATACCTCAAATAATTGCCTCAAGTGTTGTAAGTGCTCCTCAGATCGCCCGTTTACTAGAATATCGTCAAAGTAGTGTACCACAATTTTTTCCATATGGGCCCAAAATTCGTGATTCATCAATCTCATAAAATTGCAGAGTGCGTTTGACAAGCCAAGGGGCATTATTGTCCGTTTGTATAAACTATCTCTTGTCTTGAAAGCGGTCTTCCATTAGTCTCCTAACCTCATTCATATATGGTGGTACTCACCACGTAAGTCAATCTTGGAAAAGATGGTAGCTCTGTGTAACTGGTCCAAGAGATCGTCCAGATGATATATGGGAAGCCGGTACTTGCTGGTGATCTTGTTGATGAAAACTCCTTATACTTCGTAGCTCTCAATCTTTAGACGGGTGGATTTGGCATCACTGATCCTGGTATAAGATCTATGACGTGCTGAATGTCTCTCAGTGACGGTAATCCCTCCGAAAAGTTGCCGGTCATCACATCCTGGAAGTCTTGTAGGAGTGGTTATAGTAGGGCTGATATCTCACTTTTCTCCTCAATTCCCTCTTGGAGGACTAATGCGAGTACCATTGGAGCGTGCTGAACTGACTGTATGAAGGTGGCCCGTGGGACTAATGGTTTTTCTGTGTCGGCTCTGCCTCTTGCATTTTTAGCATGTAACAACACAATGCCTTTTCTATCTTTCTTAAAGGAGTAAGTATTCTTGAAGCCGTTGTGCTTAGTCTTGCAGTCGAATTGCCAAGACTTACTAAACAGAATGTGACAGACGTCCATCAGAACCACATTGTATCATATTTGCTTTTGTCGCTGATCCCCAATTGAAAATTTAAACAAGCACTGCTGATCCATATGTATTTCTTTTCCCTTCTTCAACTAGGCAGGGGAATAGGACTGGGTATGTTTCTGCGTGACCGATCCTAATTTCTGCCTAATTTCTGCCTCATCAGCATGGATACTGCATTTTCGCAACTCCTATTGTCAATGAGCAAGCCGCAAACCTTCCCTTTTACCATGCACTTAGTGCGAAAGGTACCTCATCTCAATCAGAATTAATTTTGCTCTGGCTCCATCTGCAAAAGTCTCCATATGACTAGCATTTCTCCCTTGTTCCTCTGGAGCTGATATTCTTCCTCTTGACTATCCTTTGACTTCTTATCCTCCACTTCCTCAACTGCGCCTTGATCCGTGAATATGACAACTCAGCTCATGGGATAGCTGAAGGCAATATGTCCGTAGCCGCGACACCTGAAACACCTCCTGGCTGGTACTATGCTGGAAGAGTTATCTTTCTTTGACTTCTTCCCACTCTGATCTGGCTTGTCGTTTCCTTGACTTGTCTTGCTAGCTTGTGGAAAAGCATTGCACATAAGTGTTTGCAAAATACAAAACCATCGCTTGGTTAAGGTAGATAATGCCGGAACAGAAGCGAGAGGAAGAGGAACCACTGCATGGAGGGCGGGGCCAATGATCCAAACCGGGCTAAAGAATTGAGATGAGAGGGAGAGGAAGAATGGAAGGCTCACCGCAACAACCACCGGAAATTTAGGGCAAGAGTCACGAGAGAGGGAGCCCCGTAAGAATTATGAGAGAGGGAAGTTAGGGCAAGAATCGCGAGAGAGGCATAGGCGGCTCGCGTTTCCTCCAAATTATCCAATTAAGTGGACACACCCTTTTTATCAAACGTACGCCTAGAGGCCTCTGGCCGCACTGCAGCCATTAAGCAGCCCCAAGCCCCAAACGGGGCCTTAGTCATCTTTGCAATGAGGTAGATTTCTTGTTTTGTATGAATTACAACGCAGTTGAAATTGAATTGAAATTCTTAACCCTCTTTTAGATGTTATCGTGCCTTGCTTAGACAGCAAGGGTGGTTGCTTGTTAATGTGCAAGCAAAATTCCACTAGTAGCAGAGAACTAGCCTTGTGACCAATCTCTGTAAGCATTGTTTTTTTACCACTACCAAAACGGGGAACGAAGAATATAAAGGCTGATTTGTCGGAAAAATGGGGAGCAAAGAATATAAAAAGCTGATTTGTCGCTTTTTCATGATCTACAACAGTTAATTTGCTGTGCTTCATTCCCCATTTCCAGCAATGAAACGAAATCCTATTTGTACATTACAATATTGCTTTGATTCCTTTAAGGTGTTGATTTATCATGACTCTAATGTTAATAATTTTTTGCTTTAAAATTTAGTTTTTCCATTTCATTTGATATGTTATGATTGGATAATTTCCCAATGTCCTGCTTATTTTATGTAATACATTGTAAACATGCTTGATTATTGTGCACTTTTAAAAATTCATTACCAAGATGAACGCTGTTGTAATTACTATAGGCAGTAGTACTGGTATTTTTCCCTTTCTAATGTTCTACATACCACCTTATTGTCTTTCTATATCAATTATTAGAATAGCATTTTATTAAGATTTAACTTTTTCCATTATGTATTTACATAGACAAGAAAGAGCAAACTTTCAGGCAAACCACACAACAGATGGAAGTGAAGGATCGTCTAATCTTAATGATGGACACGGTGAACAAAAAAAAGAATCCATGCTGGAGCTTTTTGATTTTGATTCTCTTGTGAGTGTATTGGGACTGAGGAGGTACAGAACGGAGTTCACTGTGACAGGGGAGCAAAATCCAACAACTTCTAGTCCCAGTGAAGGCGAAGATGTAGCTATTACACTCGGGCGTCCAAAGGTATGGTATCCATCATAATACAAATTATTGAAAAACAGCACTTTTGGTTCTTTCAAATTTTTTTATGTAGGTTGCTTCTTCGTCTATAAATCTGCTGATCTACATCGATTTGTGTGGCATAATTATATGTTCTCTGTACAGCATTTGATCAAATATTTCATTTATCTGTTCATACAAACAGAAAAAAATCTCCTACACACATAATATAGCATCGTACAGATATACACATCCATGCATGAAACAACGCATAAATTTTTGTAATTTAAACATCAGTTAGGGTTAGTGAGACGAGCAGTCATGCAAAGTCCAAACTTGTAATGGTTGAAGCAAGAATACTGGTAATTAATTAAAGCAACATGATTATCTATCAAACTTGTCCTTAGCTGGGCCTACTGATTTAGTTAAATTGCTAATCCCTCATCATTCTTAACCTTTGGCTGCATGATATTGATATTAGTGGCACACTCAATCTTCAATTTTTTCTACTTGGCAAGTATAATAAATACAAAATTATGAATAATTATTTTTTCTACACTTGGTGCTGGAGTTAGCCCAAACCATAACTCAAGACATGAATTTATTAATAACTTAAAAGACGGTTACAAAGATGACTCAAAAGAAAGAAATACACTGCACAAATGAAGACATAAAACAAAATATTACAAAAAAAACTCAACACATAAAGACACAACAAGCTAGACGTGGAGGGAGTCCTTAGAGATGGTGCCGAAGCGGTGGTTATAGGGAAGGTCGGAGCGATGTTGGGTGAAAGTAAGTTAGCACTCGTCGAGGAGTCGAACCGTAGATGAAAGAAGCGGGGAACGTCTTCGAAGACTGGAATCCGGAGGCAGCGGGAAAGGCGGCCGAAGCAGAGGAGCGGAAGCGCGGATGGCGGCCGAAGCAGAGGGGCAGTGGCACGGACGGCAAAGGATTGCAGGAGGGCTAGGGGCGGCAGCTGGAGGCACTCAGAGGGCATGATAGGGAGTGCTACTTGTTGTGAGGGAGACGACGGAGGCTGCAGACTGTATGCGGGGGCGTTTGCCGTGTTAGGAGGGGCGGGGAGGACCTCAAGGAGCCTGTGGCCTGCTGAGGATGAGGTGACATAGGACAGGGAGGAAGAGGAGCTGCCGACTGGATGGGCAGCAGGGGCTGCGGCTGCCTGCAGGGGAGTTGCAGGTGGATTGGCGCTGTTCTAGAAGGCAGCTCGGTAGCGTATGCCTACAGGGAAGCTATAGGGGCTTGGCGGGAAGTTGAGGGAACAACAAGTTCTCTCTGGCTGCTGCGAGCTTGCAGGGAGGTGGTCGACTGTGCTGGAGAGTGCCTGGAATGATGATGGGCAGCGGGACTGCATGTCAGAATCATAATGAAGATGAACACCGCCTTGGACGGGGTTACAGCGGGAGCACCTTCCTCGTCGTGTAATACAACCCTTGAGAGAGAAAATATTCAGACAAAACTGACTTCAGATTTCCGAACAAACACCCCTAACTCTATACACATCAACTCCTATTTATAAAAGACTTGACCCGATTTAGGAAACATTTAAATTAAGAAAGGAGAATACAAATAAAATCAAGATTTCAGATTTTTAGGGAAGGTTCAAATTAAAGAAAGAGAATAAAATCATGATTTAGGCTTTTTGGAAAGGGTCTCGGAGGGAAAATAGAAAGAGGAAGAAAGGAAAGAAAAAGGAAAGAGAAGGAAAGAGGAGAAAGGAGGGGGCGGTGGTCCCCCATGAGTCCTGCGGCAGCACTACTATTGATATCATAGACATTTAACTTTAAAGTGTTACATTGAAAACAAAAAGCAACGCCTCATTGATTTTGTCTTTTATGTACTCTTCGCATTTTCCCAGTTATCCTTTAACACAAGCAGTTTCAAATGCAACATAAAAATATGGAATCTGGAATGTATAAAATGTGCAGACATTAGGAAAAAATTTTTGATAACCTTTTCTGTCAACCATCCAGTGATTTAATTTGACCAGTTCAGTTTTCTTCTATGATTTAAACCCATTCAAATGAAGTTGGAGCTCTATTCTTTGAGGCATGCATATCATAGTCATCATCATCATCTGAGAAAATATATTTATATTTTGATTTGTTAGAAGCGGAATAGAAGGGGAAAAAAAGGTTAACTTTTCCAACTTTTTTAACAAGTAGCATGATTATTAAAGGAAGATTTACATACATATCATTCAATTCTTTTGTATTTACATATCTCACACCTGAAATTCAATTTTTACATATATGCCACCTTATCAATGAATGAGAAGGCATATTTTACATTTTAAAAGCTAAAATAGTGGTATTTTTGATGTGATATGAATGATTTGGGTGGTATTAATGTATAAAGTTTAGGTGTTGGATATGTAAATAAAAAGGATATGGGTGATGTGTATGTAAATGACCCATTATTAAATGGGTATAAGAAATGCATATGCAGTCAGTAATGCGGGTTTTGATATGGTTTGGTGTAACGATAATTTGAAGGGATTTTTTTATTTACGACTTGGATGGACACTATTGGTTTTATTGCAAAGAGGATCAAGCTCTAAGGCTTTCACCTATCTTTAGAGAATAAGTAATTAGTGGTTTTGCATTCTTCTGGAGGAGACCCCTTGATTTTTGATTACTTCTCCAATTCACAATGAGGGAGGCAGTTGATTGCGAGAGACAAACCAGAAGAAGAAACAGAGAAGAAGTTCCGTGTGAGGGAGACTGTAACTGCGAGCAAAAATGAGAGAGAATGTGCAAACTTGGAAGCGCCAACAAAGCTATTCACAAGCAGAGAATGAACGAGCGAGAGAGAGACCAGAAACTATGGTCGTAGTTTGGTTGAAGCAACAAAGTGGCGTAATAGGCTTGAACTTAGTCGAATAAAGTGTAGTCGAGGAGCTAGGGTGACGACTTGAGAAGCAAAGCAAGGTAGGTGGAGAGTGGATTGGCAGAGGCATGCGACGAGGTGGTGCGTGCAACTCGCAAACAAGAGCGTGGGCTAAGGCGAAATGAACAAAGGCAGTGTGAGACAAGGATGAGCTAGAGGAAGGTAGTAAGCTCGATCGTGTGCATAGGAAGAAGTGGAAGTGATTCGAGAGCTTGAGTTCATGCCATTATTAGAGACAAGATCAAGCTAGTGCTAAGGTGAGTTTTAGGTTATATATATATATATATATATATAATATTTTTCTTAGTTTTTGTTAAATTTGAAGTAAAGTCAACTTGAATTCTAATTTAAGAAATATTAGAGTTTAAATGAAAGAAATAAATAAATAATTTGTTCAATGTAGATAAATATATGATTTTTTTTAAAAAATATGAAATACATATACATATTATTTAGTTCATTTTTATCTTGAATGATGTAAGTGGAAAAATAATAAAAAATTCAAACTAGCATTAAACAATTAATATGAAAAAAATTATTAGAATTATTGAATGAAGTTAAAATAAATAAATAAATAAGTAATAATAAGTTAAGTTTTTATGATACATAATGCTACCTATAAATATGAAATTAAGAAATTAATGATTTTATGTAGCTATAGAAATTAATTTAATAAGATTTAGATGAAGTAAAAACATTAAGAATTATTGTGGGAAAACATTGATAATTAGATTAAATGAACTAAAATAATTACAACTTTAATATGAAAGTAATAATAGAAATAATTTAATTAAAATTTATAATAAGTTAAGAAATAAAACGCTGACAATTTAATGCTTAAATTATTTAAAATTAATGATTTACTAAATAAATAAATTTTTTTTCTAATGTTAAATAATATAATAAAAATTTATTAATATGAATATATATGTTTATAGTAGGCATCGTAACTAGCGGAGATGATGACTGAGTATAGAAATCAAGAAACAAGTCATACGATGTCAAGTTGGGTTCTCTTACTTCTATGTTATAGTTTCATTTTTGTCATCTTCTGAACCGGTTGCATAAATAGTTATTGATACTTGATTAATAAAATTATAAAACTTTATTTTGATTCATTTGTATTTCAATATTTTCGTTCATTGTGATATGAATGCTTCAAGTCTTTCAATATCATAAATTTTTATGCATTCTTTATAAAATATTTTGTACTGCATGATATGAAAATATAAATGATATGCATTTTATAGTGATTGAATGTGCATATTGAATATGATGGATTTCATCAGCTTATAGTAGTTGTTGGGAACGTTAAGGTATATGTGTACGTCAACTTAAACAATGCTCCTGTGACATTTGTATATAAAATGATATCAATGTTTAAATGATACAATACAACACAATAAATATTTTGAACCATCTTGAACGATCCATTCGAAAAAAAATAAACTGTCAAATATTGTTTATTATTACCAGCATACATGCTGCATTATTTTCATTATGTTGTTGCAATTTAGAAGTTTGAATATTCACCGAGTAATTGATAACTCACAAGAATTTATACTAACTTTTTCAACTATAACACTTAAGGTAAAAAATGGATGCAAGAAGAGATAACACAATCAACTTAAAGAAAGGTAATTATCAATTGATTTTATTTTTAGCTAATAAAATTATCTTAATTACTTGTTCTTTCAAATTATTTGATTATATACTATTACTGATAGAAAATAAAATTAGAATTTATATTTTATCGTCTGATCATTTGTTCTAGCCTTGGATATTCCATGCCTCTGGACTGGATCGTGATAGCATTCTAATTCATGAATCACGGACAACCCTCCTCGTGATCCATTTCTACATGCAATGATGGTTTTTGAAATTTATCAACTACAACAATGGGTCTGTTTGGAGTGGGACATTCCCTCGGAGATGTTATCTGAGCTACGGATTAATTGTGACGGAATCCCTTACTCTACTATGATCATCTTCCCAAATCATGGATATCCTGAAAACAAAACTAAAAAAATCTTTTTTTCTAACAAGACACATGGGTATTTTTTGGCAATCCTCTATTACCTCTAAGGCTCCTTAATTGCTAAATTATCCTTCCTAATGAAATAGGGTTAAACGAGACTTATATGTATCTTTTTGAATTTATAAAAAGAACCACTTGTCTAACCTTGTCTGAGAATGAAATTTGTTCTCTTTCTTAATGATTGGCCATGGTCTGTGTGAACTCTCAATTATTTTTGTTCATGTGGCTGGCTTAGGATTAGGTTTTGTTAGCTGCTGATTTTTTCTTTTTCTTTTCGGTATTGAAAGTTATGTTTTTAATGGGTGGTAGTGTGACAACTGTATCATATGTTCAATGATGATTTATTGGTTTCTATTCAATATTACTTGTTTTTCTATTGTGAGTTTTTGAGTTCTATTCATATGAGTATGTTTGCACAGAATTCTGTGTTCTCTTGTAGAAGGATTTGAACTTGTAGAAGGATTTGAGCACTGCACACCCTTGTAATGCTGTTTGCATTATCATGCAGTGGGATTTTAGCATTTTACACTGTTGTAGCAATGTCAGCCCAACATAATAGTTTAGTTGCTCTGAAGGATTCAAAATTGCTATTATGAAAATGACGATTTTGCATGATTTTATGATAGCTTTGTTTCTTTGGCCACTGATACAAATTTGAAAGTAGAAATAATCAATTATAGGTTGCCAACTAACGAACTGAATGCTTATAGATAGATTATCTATGGTCTATAAATATAGTTTTTGATTCAGGTTTTAGATTCCACTTTTCATGTTTTGTATGCATATTGGGTGTATAATTCTTCTGCGTGGATGAGAATGGCTACCCAATTCCGGGAAGTCATCTATTTGAATTGCCTCGAGTCCCATGTCTTCTTAAGTAATTTTTCCCTTTATTTAATTTTTTGTATATATGATTATTTGCTTGTTGCTATTCTTGATTTTTTTCAAAATTGGCATAACTAAAATTTTAAGTATGGTGCTAAAAATTAAATTGATTGGCGTTGTTGCAACAACAACAACAATAACAACAGAGCCTTAATCCCACTAGGTGAGGCCGGCTACATGAATCATTTTTCTCCATTACGTCCTATTTAGTGTCATATTTTCATTTAGTTCTAATAAATTAAGATCATTTTTTATACAATAAGCCCAAGTCTTCCTAGGTCTACTTCTGTCTTTCTTAACATAAGTCGAATCTAAAACATCTACTCTCCTAATCGGATCAGCAGATGGTCGACGTTTAATGCGACCAAAACATCTAAGACGACTCTCTAATTTTGTCCGTCACTAGAGCTACACCACCCCTATCACATATATATTCATTTCACATTTTGTCTCTAAGTGTAAAGCCACTCATCCACCTAATCATTCTCATCTCGACAACACTTAACTTAGTATTGTGCTTCTCTTTTAAAGGCCAACATTCAACGCCATAGAGCATTGTTGGTCTCACTACAGTCTTATAAAATTTTACTTTCAGTCTAAGCGGTACTTTTCTATCACACAAAAGGCCCGAAGCATTCCTCCACTTCAACCAACCAACTTGATTTCTACTATTAACATCCCCATCTATATCACCATCGCTTTGAACAACATACCCGAGATATCTAAATCGTTCACACCTTTTAATAATTTGATCACCCAAAGTTACAATTCTGTCACTAGAGCTACTACTACTAAAATTACATTCTATGTATGATTGATATTTTTGCGTGGTTAAAAACTTTGATTTATTTCTTTGAATTTATTAGACTATTTTGTAATTATTTTGATTCAAATTCTTGTATTTTCTAGTTTGTATCTAAATCAAAAGCTTAGTTTTACTTTACCTGCTATTCTAAATTTCTTTGCAATTTATATTTTTTGTATCAATTAATTGCACTAGGAATCCTTGGGATTTTTGTGTCCTTCATTAAATTGGTATTAACACTTTAGGTTTTTATTTATAAACTTTGAAGCTGGGCTTGATATTGGAGAAACTTGATGGATGACAAAAGGGTGAAATCATTGCAAAATGAGTTGGCTAATTTATTAATTAAGCAAAATTAAAAGTGTGATTACATTAATATAGTTAAAGCATTATTAAAGAAAATTGAAAAGCAATCAATTTTAAGCATATAATGTAACAACCCGAGCTCTTACCTATCGAGCTATTGTGTGTTTTGGCCTAATAGCTTGATAATTTTTTTCCAATGGTGTAACTTTCTAGAAGGTCACCATCTTGTGAATGCACACACACGAGCATGCTTAAATTTAGAGTTTCTAGTGAAATTCTAACCGTTACGACAAAATGAGTTTTAATGTTGAAGAATTAAGCTTCATTCTATTTAAGTGGTTTGACAATCTTTGGTGTTCAAGTAATTGACATCCTCGTTTGTGTTCTTAACCCAGAATCTTCGACCGGATGGATAGGATTTTAAATGTGGCCCTATAGAGTTAAGAGGTGGCTTCCGTAGCATTGGAATTTGTTATGCATGACATTTAGTTCCAACATCATTTGCACTCGCTTGAACTATCACCTATCGAGATATTGTATGCTTTGGTTTAATGGCCTCTAGGTTTTGTCCCATTAGTGTAAGTTCGTTAAATACCACTGTTTGTTTTCATCTCGTTTATATGTTGAGCACGAAAAATTTGTTCTTGTTCGACTTGTTTGTGTAGTGAGTCGAAGACGAGCTGTTCGTGAACAAAAAAATAATTTTGATAACCCCAGTCACGTAACCGTAGAATGTTGACTGTAGGGGCGTGATTTAAATCTTTTTTTAATATTAAAAATTCATTTAAATATAATTTAATTTATTTTTATTCTTTTTTTTTAATAATTATTTTAATTGATTATAATTCATTGTAGCATTGTAGACAATTAAATTATTTTAAAAAAATATTCATCAATATATGTGTGTGTGTAATTATTTCGATCATAACACGAACAAACAAATCTTTGCTCGTGTTTTGCTCGTTTATATATCAAGCGCAAAAAAATTGTTCGTGTTCGACTTATTTTCTTGACGAAGGAGTCGAGCATGAGCTTCTTAGCTAGCCGAACACTAACTGTTCGAAAACACGAGCCGTTTTGAAAGTCCTATTTCCAGGTGGTCATTCATTCTGAGAACGCTCATTTAACTTTTGAATTTCTGATGAAATTTCAACTGTTACACTAAATTTAGACTAGATGTTTAAGAGTTCAACTTCATTCTATTTAAATTGTTTCACATATGAACCTAGAAAATCTGTCAATCATATTGATAAATTAATTCAATTGAATGTTAATACTGGTAAGAGACATGGAACTAGTTAAGTTGTGGACATTATAAGGCTTTTAATAATGATGCATATAGAAATTTCAGACGTCAAAATAGAGATGTATTTGATGACAATAAAAAAAGATTAAATTGAAGTTATAATTTTTTATGATAAAATTGCTCTTGAAGTTTTTATTGATTGGATTATGAATTTTTTTAATTTCCTTCAATGGTAAATTATGTCTGATAAGTGGCAATTATGATTCTCAATAAATTTATTGGTCAATTAAAAATGTATGTGAGCATAGAGAAATAAATCTCGAGGTCAGGAAATTTTTTTTTTTTTATGTATGCAATCTATTATCGCTTAGGCTGAAATGAAAAACACTTATAAAGGAAAAATACTCAGCTCTGTTTTAGCATGACCATTTACTTGATGAATTTTATTCATTGAAGCAATGGAATAAAATGATTAAGATATGAATAAAGTTGAAGAATTGGTGTTCTGGTCAGATTTTAACATCACGATTCTTGGTTTAGGTTTGATTTGAGATCTTGTATCAAGAGATATGGCAGTTCACCACATTCCATTATTTGAGCGTGTTGAGTAATGCTAAAGTTTTCTATTTTGAGAATTTTACTAAATATTTTGGGAGTGCTTGTTGACCTCATTTTTAATGAGGTTTTAGTCTCCAACTCCCAGAACCTAAAATCTAGCCTTAGGAGTTTCTTGTTGACCATCCTAGCGGACTAGCAATGGAGCCTACCTCCCGTAGAACTTCAAACCACTTCTTGACTCATTTTTGTGAAGAACTCGCATGAGTGGTTCCAAGCACTTAACTTCTAGTTGCAAGGGCTAAGGACCAACATGTAGAGGATCTGAAAATGAGTTCTTATAGGATCAAACAGCCTTAGGCGAATCCTTTGTTACTCGATTACTCGCGAACATCGCAATTCACGCACTCACTGCACCACACACGACTTTGACTTGAATCGACTCGCCTGTCGGTGAACTCGTTCGGACGACTTCGGATGACGAAACGGACCGCGCCGACACGTCCGGAACGTCAACTTTAGCTAGGAATGACACTCCTATTGCTAGGGTTACGCGCGCACACAAATGACACGTAAATTGATGCATTTTTTAGCGGGCCCGGGCTCAACCAGGTTCAACTCGGGTTCGATTCGGGCTTGACTCGGGCTGAACAAGGGTTAGACGATTTTGAATTTTAAATTTTTGAATTTCAAATTCTTCATTTAATTTTATCTTAATTGAGAGTTAAAATTTTCCATTTGAACCCAGCTACCTGAATGGAATTTATTTAATTCCCCTCCTAATTTCCCGTAACGTTCAGCTTGCCTATACAATCCCGCTTAGCTCCTTCCTGACATCCGACTCCATCCTCCTCTCACGACGAGACTCGGCTCCCTTTTCGGCACCGAGTCTCGATTGCTCGACTACCGTTCGCCTTCTCCCCCTCTCTGCACTGCGCCTCTTCCTCCTCTCGACAGACCCCCGCGTCTCTCTTCCAGTAGTGCCTCTCCTCTCTGCGTCGAGACCGCTCGAGCCTGCTTCGCCCTCCGCTGCATCGAAGCCCTCGCTTGTCTGTCCTCCGCTGCACCGAAGTCCTCGATCGCCTCTCCTTCTCTGCGTTGAAGATCTCGCCCGATCTCCCTCTCCCGAGCTTTCTTTGCTCGATCCTTTGCTACGCCTAAACCTTTGCTCCGCTCTTCCTTCTCACGCCAAACAGCAGCTCGACGCTGCTCCTCCCTGAACCGAAGGTTGCGCTCCCTCGATCCCACTCCTCCGCTCGCTTGCTCTCCTCTGCGACTCAACGCTGCGAACCGAGCTCCCATCTCCCGCTCGCCTCTGCTCCTTTGATCGGCACCGAAGAAACCCAACTCCCTCTCTCTCTCGATCGCAGCTCTAGCCGAAGCTCGCTCCTGCTGTGTTTTCTCTGGCGCGACGAGAATTGTTCGTCCAGCAGCCCTAACCGAATTTCCTTCACCTACGGCAAACCTCCCTGCTCGATTATCTCCAGGCCTCCACTGAAGAGATTTTAGGAAGGTGAATTCTAAACCATTTTTTTTATCGAATTGCAAACTATGGCCCTTTTGTTTGTCTCTAATGTGCAGATTATGTGATTTAAGATTGAATGCCTACTTGATTTATTTCTGGATTTATGAAGAATCTTAACTCTTCTTTAGAATCACTGTTTGGAGCCATAAAGTTTTATATCCCTGAAACGTGCTTAGAATTTTGTTAAACATGTTTTGTCTAGGTTTCTAAAGAGTAAGTTATGTCAATTTGGAGTGCTTTATGATTGGTTGTTTCAGTAAGCTTATCATCCGTGACACTTTATCTTATGTGTTTTGATTATCCACTGTTCTTTTAATTGTACTAGTCATGTTTACTTGCTTTTATCTAGGAATCATATGATACGCTAGTGTTACAATGATCTTGTGTGGGCATGGGAAAATGGAATCGTTCATCATTAAATTCAAACTAATGTTTAATAGTT
>NEWO01000056.1:1178447-1242671 GCA_003013225.1 Phalaenopsis aphrodite | reverse complement strand
ATTTGGGTTGATTTCGATCGCTGTTTTGGAGTCACTTTATGTGTCGATTCAGGCCGATTTTGTGCATTGTCTTGAAACAAACTTAAGTACTCTTTTTGAGAGTCTATTTAATTACAGTTGTTGAAAGATTTCACACGTTTTTAGGTTGATTCACTTGCTATTTCCTCTTTTGATTTATTAGTTTTGAAAGTGGATCAACTTTTTCTTTTTGTTTGTTTTATTTATTTTTAAATGGTTAAGTCATAAAGATGGAGATTGATGATTTAATTAATTGGAAGATATAGAAAATCTTAAATCACCTTAAGCATAAGTTAAAGAGTAGGCTTCCTAGAGTTTTAGGAGCACACCCTAGGTGGAAGTCCATCCATCTAGTCCTCAGTGTAGACCTCCTAGACTTTAGGTGTACACCCTAGGTGAGAGTCCATACACCTAGCCCTCACTGTAGGCTTCCTAGATTTTAGGAGCACATTCTAGGTGAGAGTCCATCCACCTAATCCTCAGCATGATTTTTCCTAGATTTTAGGAGCACATCCTAGGTGAGAGTCCATCCACCTAATTCTCAGCACAGACTTCCTAGGTTTTAGGAGCACACCCTAGGTGAGAGCCCATCCACCTAAATCTTAGCACAAACTTCCTAGATTTTAGGAGCACGCCCTAGGTGAGAATCTATCCACCTAATTCTCAGCACATATTTCCTAGATTTTAGGAGCATACCTTAGGTAAGAGTCTATTCACCTAATCCTCGAATGCACAGTGAAACTAGACACTTAACCCTGATTCACAAACTGATCAAGACACTAGACACCAGGATGCTTCCTTAATTAAATCAACAATGAAATTCCCTCAATGACTTAACCTACAATGAAACTCAGTGTACCGGGATTTGAGCTTGAAAATTATATTCAAATCCTCATGGCAATTGGGGAAATTTTTTTACGTCACATATGGATCATCAGACTAGGATAAGTCTAGGGTCTAGGTGGCGAGGGCGATGACGATATTGTTTATGTGTGCTTAAACGAGAGATACGAAATGAGATTATTAGGATAGTATCTCTTACCTCAAGGATCTTCTATAAGAGAGGAAAAGATCAATGATGCTATTCGCCGACCTTTGGTGGGATTGTTGCCCCCGACACTCTTAGGTTGTTAGTAGTTCTAGCACGATTAGAGTGACTAGTCTGTGGGCTGTACGACCTTACAAAATATTTACAAAAATAAAATAAAAATTTCTTTTGCATGATTAAAAGAACTCTGCATAAAAAATACTTGAATAATAACTTTTGCATGAAAATCTTTCTATAAAAATTTATAAAGGTCCACGACTAGTCACTTGGATTGAGGTTAAGAACTGCCTTCTGTAGATTGTTGGGCCGGTAACTCCTGTTCAAGGTCGGAAGCACACAGCCCAGCTCTAAGACCCCACTTTCACCAAGGTCTTATACCCAGTCCTGATTTTTCACATGTGGCTAAGGGTTTCTTTTGCTCGTGATTTTTTACAACTCATGTTTCTGACTTTCACGTTGGGTTTCTCGTCTTGTTTAGTTTTCTTGCAAGTTTATTTAAATCTCCTGCTAATCATGCTATGCTCGCAACATTAATAACACAACAGTAGCAGATGCCCAGGTACGCTTTTACAGTTTATCTACAGCATTTTACTTTATTGCATTTTACATTTCAAGTACATTTTATTTACTTGCGATTTGCTCATTCTCCATGCAAAACTAAAACAAAATCAAAACTGTGAAGCGTAAACTACTAATCTCAAGCACTTAAACCATGGAGTCGTCGCGACGACAGGAGCTTGGAACCAACTTTGTGGGCAGCACGGCGAGGAATTCAGACTGAGCAGCGAGAGAATTTTCTTCGGCATTATCCCTTCCTAGCATAATAACAACCCATAGGCCTTCGAGGTAGCTCGCCTAGCGCGACGTAAATCCTCACATTCCCTCTTTAGGCACCGGTGCAACAATATTGTGCAGTGTAAGTTGTTGACCTCAATTTTCGTGAGGTCTAGTTTTTCTCGTAGGAGTTAGGATCTAGCCTTAGGGGTCTTCNATGTTCCAGATTTGAGTTTTTCCCCTTTCACACCTCTTCGTCCGATTTCGTTGTAAAGTCCTATCCTTTTGACCTCTTTGAAGACATTATTCCCTGATTTTTATCGAGAGTTTTCTTAGGTGACCTCGGTCATTTAAGATGTAATTAACTATAGGGGCTTGCTCTTATAGGAAGCTTTTCCGAACCCAGCTTAAAATAAACCCTATTTAATTTTTTGTATTAAATAGCGGAACTTGTCGGCAAATAAAATGGTTTCGCAGACCCAAACGGATGTCATATCTTTCTTAGTTTATTTGATCGAGCCTCACCCTCAAGTCTTGTGTTTATCCCTCGGGGTAGATACGGGATTTGAGGTTGAGTGCTCTTTCATTTAAACTATGGAAAATATGAGGTCAGTTTGATTTCATATTTTTCTAAAATTATATATATATATATATATGTAAATTAAAAAGTCCTTCCGAAGCGGGCGACGGGATTTCGATTCCGGCTGCCGACAGCTTCTTACGGGCGACCCCCAAACGTAACTTCCCCCTTTTAAACGCCGACATAAGTCTTAATTCGCTTTAGGTTCTGAGGTTGTTGTTCGTTACAACGTAAACCCTCTTATCTCTGCGGACTATTTGCATAATCGGATATTATGCAAATGTAAGTTCCAAATAATAAAATTGGCAGGATTAAACATTCAAATAACATATTCTCTAAAATGCAGCCACACAGTAGAATAGTCTAGGATGTCACTGAGGTTTCTCCTCAGGATCTATGACATCCTCTACCTGTTCCTTCTTTTGAACTCCTGAAAGAATTGTTCTTACTTGAGCCACTCCCACTTGTTTTTCCACGTCCTACCGTGAAAACCTAAACCTTGAAATCTTGAAGACTAGAACCACTGATCATATCGAGAGTTTTCTCAAGTGACTCCAGTCATTTGAGATGTAATTAACTATAGGGGCTTGCCTTTATAGAGAACTTGGAACCCAGGTAAAATAAACCTTATTTAATTTTTATATTAGATAGGGGAACTTGTCGGTCATACATAAAAAGGTTCGCAGACCAATTGGATGTCACAAATCTCTTAGTTTGCAGGATTGAGTCTATCGCCGAGGTCTACACTTATATTTCGGGAGGGTGTAGTATTCGCGGTATCAGACACGATTATGCAAACTATTTGACGAATGAGATCCATTTGGTCTCATTTTTCAAAAAATAAAACATACTACTTTCAAAACCCAAACTATATATCTATTATATTAAATTAAATTTCAAAAATTGTTTTCATATACCATATTTTCAAATAATCTATCGAAAAAGTTGACCGACAGTGCCTCATTTTATTTAAATAATAAAGTTCAGTTAGTTGCACCAACTGCATTGAAGGATAGTAACGCAACACTTAAAGAGAACACTGAAGGAAAATCTCCTACATCTAAATCTACGCATCTATAACTAGGTCTAGGATTTCCGCCTACATCTTGGCCTAGGATTTCTACCAAATGTTGTTTTATATGTCATTATACTAGTCCTTACGCTAGTGAAAGTCTTAATAGAAACTTACATATAAATGTGGAGGAATTTAATGAAATCAATTATCCAAATGTTTTCAATGAATTTGATGAGATGATTACTATTTGAGGATTCTTTAGACAATTCTTTGAATAGTACACATAGCCTTATTGTTATTATACCTAAGGTTTAATTTGGTTGAAAGCTAATGATTTCACTATCTTATTTTAATCTTGAGGAAGAACTTTAAAATTATTTGTTGATAATGGGTGTTGCATGATGTTTTCTCTAAATTTGCTTTATGTAGCATCAATTTGAAATTTAAATGACTTCCCCAACCGTAAATTTAGTCTTCGTTTGGTTAGGATTTTCCTTTAAAAAATCCTGTCAAAAACTGTTTTTACAAAAGTTGTTTTTTAAAGTTTGATAGAAGTTACAGCTCGACTTAGCAAATAAATGGAATTTTTTAAAGGCTTTTCTGAAATAGCAAAATAACCAAACAACTCGTCAAATGAAGAAATGACCTTTACTGAAGAAGGAAGCAACATAAATGTTTCCTCAAATGAGCCCTTAGCTTGGGTTGATAACGTTGCTATTTATGTGTCACAGAGTTTAGTTTCTATACAATTAAGCAATCGTTATTGATAAAACTTGGAGTGATGTTTTCCTTATGCATGTTGCTTAAGTTGTTTTGGGTGAAGTGTACTATATTGTTTAAATTTACTTTTTTTTAAAGATCTGATAATTATGCTTTTAAAGCTAATGGGATAGTGGTTGCTTTAAACATAGAATAAATCTAAATCTGTTGAAGAATCTAGTTCTCCAATTGAAGAAAAACAGCCCTTTCATATTCTGAAAATACAAGCATGTAAGAAAAAGGGTATGCATGAGGTGTGATTTATGACTTATTAACTAGTGAGTTAAATGTTGTGCCTAAGATTATGGCATTTGTCATGATGAGTTTCTTATTGATTTACCACCAAATATGGTTACACAAGTTGTCATTGATTAAATTCTTTGGTTTTCTTTGTCTTATTTGCCTTGCTATAGGAAGAAATCCAATTGAACATGCAGGGCTGAAGAAACAAGTTGCTGATTTGCTTAAGATGGCATATATTAGAGAGTGCATTTGTTATCGCGCTGTCCCAACTTTGCTTACACCTAAAAGAAGAGAGTTCTTGTATATATGTGGATTGCACTGTCATTAATAAAGTATCATTAAATATAGGTTTTATGTATTTTAATGATATTTTGATTTAAAGATATACACTCGCATGATAAATTTCTCGTCTCATCTATTTATCTAGCTTTTTTTATTCCTTGTTATTATTTATTTTTTAGGCAATTTGTTCATTGATTTTAAATGATTATTGCAAGACACATGATGATAGTTTTGACAGCATGTTCCTATATCTACAGGAAACTACTCCTAAACTGGGGACTCTGTTGGGTGTTTTTGTCCCTTGTTTGCAAAGCATCCTGGGCATCATCTACTACATTCGTTTTTCCTGGTAATTTCTCTTCCATCTTGCAGTGATTGTTACTTTGTGAAAATGTTTAAAACGTCTAGTTTTTCTCTCTTGGATACTTGGGCAAAATTTATCAACCTGTAAATTTTTAAGCTATATATTTACTACTAGACCATATGTTCATGGTGGCAACTGCTAATAAATACTGCCTTTAATGTATATAAGAACATAAAGAAGGTTTGGCGTTTTTTATTTTTTTCTGCTAAGGCAAAATGCCATGATTCACTATTCTTTTGTTACTCGTTTATAGGCATTGCTAAGTGCTTTGTTTTGAATAGTTAACTGATGTAAATATACTGCTAGTTCCTTGCAAGCCGCTTCCAAGGACTATAGTAGGCTGATGGTGATTGAAGGTGTTTAAAAAATTCTCACCGATGTGGCAGCAGGGACGTATGCTAAGATAATGCTATTCTATAGCAAAAAAGATTCATGAGCAGGGAATTCACTTGACTTTTGTACTCCAAAATATTATACTTATTATACTTCATTTAGTGCTGTGTAAGGACATTTGTGTAACCATTTTCAACCTTGCTTGTCATATTTTATTGCACTCCTTTGATAATATCATATATTTGTTAGAGCTCTCAAAGTCAAAGTCATTAAAAAATTCTTATGCATAGCTAAATGCTTTTAAATCTTTAATCCTTTAAGATAAAATAAAAATATTATACCTAGCAATCTTTGAAGATTGGAAACTTGTATTATTAATAGTTGAACTTAAAGGTTGCTTCTAGAGTAGAGGTGTAAGTGAATTAAGCTGGGTCGAGCTTAACTCATTAATGAGCTTGCTAGTCAAGCTTATCGAGCCACGAGCTTGAGCTCGGCTCGGTATGTTGGCTTGCGAGCCAACTGAACTTGTCGATTCTAACCACATTGATGCCTTGTCCAATGGCTGCCACGACACTTCTCCTTCTGCCCCATTATTGATCACTTAGATGGCTTCTCGGTGAGCTTCATGGCAATTTCATTCGAGTTTCAATATGTCTATTAGTATTGCGAGCAGAGTTTCGTTCAACTCCATTTATACAATTGGAGTCACCCCCTTGCTGAAATGTCCCCATCTTTGATAAAACCATGAAGTCTTCTTTTATTATTTCTTTTTATAATGTTTTTTCTTTGAACTATTTGTTGGGTTTGAATCAATTTTTTTTGGAGGCATTCACCATGACGTGGTGAAACATATCTTAGCACTTTGTAATAATACCTTTTAGTATGCAGGATTATCTTGTTAGTTGTGTTTTATTTTGGATTCATATCATTGAGGCGTTTGATGCATTAAGAGATGAGTATGAAATATTATTTAATTTTGTTGAATAAATTAAGCATAATGTAAACAAATTAAATTATAATGTTTATGAGTAGAAATAAATTTTTTGCCAAAAGGAATTGTAAAATTTTAGATGAATCAATTTAAAAATTTTGGCAAATGAATTTCGTGTAGTGTTCCTTGCCCAATGAGCACTTGTGGTCTCCTTTTCAAAGGAGACTTTCACCTCCTCCTGACTCCCTAAGATGAAAATAGAAGTGCTTGATGATGTGCCTTTTAGGGCATGCTGTTATGGATATCATAGTGCCTCTCCTAGATTTCATGCGGTTAGAAATGTCTTTTGAATAGGTTCTTTGCTCATCATAATTAATGCAAACAAATTAGGAATCCTAAAGGTCATATGTATCTTAATTAATGGGATGTTAGAGAGAAAATAAGGATAAATATCTAAAAGTTCTGGAGATTTTGCTTAGGTTTATTATTGTAATGACGATCATGATTAGCCAAACAAATTGCGTTATGAAACATCATTGACTTTGTTTTAATGGATTTAATGGTGAAGATGATTCAAATAAAGTTAAAGTAAATGTTGATACTTGCACTGTTGATGGTATAAATTATCAGAATGTTTTTTTTTTCTTGATTTGATAATGTATTCCATGAGTACTAAGAATGTGCTATATGTACAAAAATTAAATTGGTTTGTCTTGTTAAAAGCTTTTGACCAGGATTTTGGTGCGGAATATATTAATTTGCAAAGCATTCTATTAGAACTTCTAGAATTTTAGCTGTTAAGAAAGCTAAATTGAACAAATACTTATCTGTTTATTTTTATTGTGTAATAATTTAATAGTTAGTGAATTTGAGGCAAGCAAAATTGATTTGTTAGAAAATACTTCAATTATTTGAAGAATTGAATTTCTTGTGTGATTTGGAAGAGGAAACATGGGTATTAACATAAAAAATTTTTAATTATCTTTGCCTTGAAATTAAGATATTAGTATGACTTTTTGAATCAGGATTTCAGATAGAGCTTATTATAAAGACATGTATTTCATCAATATTTCTATAATGACTTAACCTCATTAAGCTGGTAAAAAATTGAAGAATGATCAAATGACATGGAGAAAGCTTTTTTAAATGCTAGCTTTACTAGTGAGTTTCACCAATAAAATCATCTAATACATGGAAGAGGTCATCAATAATCTATATTATTAATTCCAAGCAGCTTGAATCTTTCTCGAATTTGAAGTCACAGTTCTCCTTTTATGCAACCGGAGCCATACGTTATGAAATTTTTATGCATACAACGGATGAAAAAGTGATCTTAAATATTTTTGATGCATCTCAATAGTTTAATGGCGTCAAAGAAAATGAGATTTCCATTCTTGCATTTGAAGACCACAATGTCAAATTTTAAATGGGTGAAGAATGCTAATTATCAGTTGAGATGGAGAAATGTTCATCCAGGATAGTGCCAAGGTCCCGTTTATGTCCTTACTTTGATTTGGTGCATCCTCTAATAAGGCACTTCCAATAATTCGGCTACCCAACTCATCATTATTTCCTCATCTTGATAGATTATACCTGCCACAAGCCTGCTACTACCCTTCTCATTAACCTTGTTCTCATCTTCTTAGACGCAAAGAATTTTTATATCACAAAAAATTTCTTCACTTTGGTGGAAAAATTTTTATTGGGTCTCACAAGTGTCGAGAGTGTTCAGCCTTTCATGTCCAATGCTAGTTTGTTATGTGTTTTTTCTTTGGGTCTTCTTGATAGAGAACATGTGCTTTTCAGATTATTGTTGGATGTAGAGTGTTTTAGGCTTTTCTCTAGGCATTTAACTTTTGTGAATGGCCTATAGGTACATATATTACAACCTTTCTTTCATACCTTTGAGGACTTGTAGTAGCTCTGTTTGGCTGCTTTCCCCATCTTTGGGTCCATTATATCAAAAAATCAACATTATATTGTTTGGGTACAATCTTTGGCAAAACATTGAACGTGAATCATGCTGCCACCATACTCTCTTGACCATTTGTGGCCCATGTTTTGGTTGAGATGGACATATTTGACTCTTTGGTCTGGAAGGTATGGATTTTCTTTCCTCTAGCTATTGTCAAAAAAATGAAATATGAACTTTTGCTCTCAGCTATGTAAATTTTTTGTTTATATGATATTATCGATTGCTTTTAGGGCCTACCAGGAATCTATGAAATTGTTCTTGAAAATTCCATCTGTTGAGGTTAGCTCTTTTGATCACTATACGGACTTAAAAAATAATTGTATGGTAAATACTCATGATCAATTATAGTCTTCTCGTTTCCTTGGTGCTCCTCCCTCTTCCATAGTACCTTGGGGTCTTCTCATAATTTGAATTTTACTTGATATTTATCTCTTGAGTTAATACCTTTTTTTGCTATTGATAATTTGTTGGTTGGTAATTCCCACTTTGTTACTGTAATTATGATAGTAGGGTCTTTTGATATACCTTGAATCATGCTTGGTTCAGACATTTGCCAACCTATTGAGGTTCTTGTTACTAATTTTACTATTTCCTCTCCAGTTGATACTGCAACCATACTGATCATTGTTACATGAGATTATTTTGGAGTGGAGAGTTTTGCTGACTTTAGCTCAGTTCAAACTTGAAGATTTTGTTAGAATTTTTTTTTATTTTGTTGATAAAAGATTTCAACAAGTATTCTCTTGTGGAGGCACTGATCTGAAGGTCTTTCTCCACTCTTTCAGATATTTAAATAACTCCCTTGATGATTTTGGCATTCTGAACACGGATGATTTATGAGTTGTCATGATCCACTTCTCCAGGATATCATTGCTATTTTTTCCTTAAATTAGATTGTTTGATGTTTTATTTATTTATTTATTTATTATTTTTATTTTGCTTTAAAGCCTTATGTAACTTCTTTTTTATGTAATTTTTCATTGGAAGTTCTAAAATTTTGACTTTGTACATGGAACTATCTCCATCTTTACTTTTTTCCTTTTGTCAAGTCTCTGGCCATTTTTAAATTATTTGTAAGTGTTGATCAACTTTAATGTTTTACTTATTAATTTAAAAAATTGCTTTAACCACTTTATTCTTATCTTTAGGATTGTGGGTATGGGTGGCATCGGCGAATCACTTATGCTGGTTTCTTTCTGTGGTGCTTGCACGTTTTTTACATCTATATCATTAAGTGCAATTGCTACAAATGGGGCAATGAAGGTATTTTGATTAAATTTTTTTTTTTTTATGAATTAAACATTGCCATAATCATTATTTGGCCTATGGAAACTATGCGAACTCAATTTTATAAAATTTTTGTCTCTATTTATTTTTGTTGGCGTTGGGTGTGTTGTTAACACAAACGAATGATTTCTCAGCTTCTTTTCTAATTGCCTGTGGCCCACCCCGTTTACTTCCTATGGATTTCACTGTAATTATTTCTCCCTAGCCTAAATTGATACATTCTTCATTCGTCAAGTCTATTTTTGAATATTCTCTCTTCATGCTTTACACACGCATGTTTCATTGCTCTTTCATTCCATGTATAATCTGAGGTCAGATGGATGCATGTTGCAGCTACTTTGCTAAATAAACTATTCTGGAAGAATTTCTCATGCTGAGTTTGCTTTGTTTGAATTGTGACCACGATGCATGTTAATGATGAGAGGAATGACGAAGAATGAATTGCTCAATGTTATTTGAGCACATGTTAAATTGGTCATCCAGGATGCAACTTTTATTGGTAGGACATTTTCTTAGTTTTATTTTCTTAATCCAGGATGCAACTTTTATTGGTAGGACATTTTTTTAGTTTTATTTTCTTAATCTTTGAAATTTAAAAATATATTACAAGCATTTTTATGTTGAACAAATTGATATATTGGACATCAAATATTGCGTTAGAATTTTTGTGATTGGAATGTTTAACTATCTGATTTGTATAATTTAAATGCTAGAGCTTTTATATATGTTTAATGAAACTTTGAACTTTTTCAAGCTATCTTAAAAGTTAGCAGTTTATAGTCTCTGTTACATTGTGTCAAAATCATATCACCCTAAGTTTAGATTATTTGATTCAGATTTCAGCCAAATGGATACTGGCTTTGGACATTTAATTTCGGAACTATTTGTGTTGAAAAATGGCTTTAAATTAATTATTGTTAAAAAAAACTTTTAGATGTTTTATTTTTTTGTTTGTGAAAAAACTTAAAATTATAGAACATGTATAAAGGGATCATCTTTGTAGGTGTGCGCATTCATGAATTTTATATTACGGCGGTGATGTAATTTTTTATTAACAATTGTGACAGTGCTCTTTTATAATGTTTAAAGCTTTCTATATGCCTCAATTTTTACTGTTCTACTAATGCATATTTTGTTTAGGGTGGGGGGCCGTATTATCTTATCGGCCGAGCCCTTGGTCCAGAAGTTGGGGTCAGTATTGGTTTGTGTTTCTTTCTTGGGAATGCTGTTGCTGGAGCACTGTAAGTGTTTTAATAACGTCTTAGATATTGTTCTGTTCATTTTCTATTTTCCGGTTGTTCCTGCACATCCAGAAATTTGGTCAAACTAAATATTTACGCGGTTCATACATTAGTATAGCATTGCCTGCTGTTTTCTCGAGAAGTCATAAAGTTAGGGTGAAATGCATCATCAAGGCTCTAAGGACAAGAATTCATGAAATTTACTGCGTAGTTTTTGTATTACTCGTGATTCAGATACCTGTTGTGATATTCAACTGAATGCCGTACTGCTGCATAATATATAATCCAAAGAAGAATTCTCCCATCTTACAGTATATCTAGCATTTATAAATACTACTTCTATTTGTCATTTGATAATTATATATCTTTCGTGATATTCATTATTGAATTTTGAGTAAAAATAAATCAGTGTTTATGCTGTATATAAATCATATTAGAATAACAAGTAGTTTAGTATTTTGGATATTGTGCTATATACTGAAAAGTGGGCCTGAAAATCTGTAGGATAAAACAGTTCAGTGAGGGTAATTATAACATTATAAATGAAAAAGAGGATAAAATTTATTTGATCATAGAACTTGCAAGTTTTGTGATTGTGGTGGAGTCTGTGTAGATGATAAAAAGAAAAGAAAATTTAAGGAAAGGGATTCAAACCGTGCTAGTAAATACCATTTTAAGATCATCATCACGGAGGAACTTTATTTTCTATTCAAACAGTTTTTGATGTTACTAAATTAAAATTTTGAAATCATGATTATTTGATATTGATATATATTTGTTTAATTTTTTTTTAAAAGTTAGTTATTAATCAAGCTAGATAAAAAAATGGATGTCTTGTATAACCTAGGACAAGATAACTTAAATGCATCAAAAAAGGGAAGGGTGGATGGAGGGAATCAATACTTGTCCAATACGCATAACTTCTTTTGGTATGCACCTCTAGATACCTTATAAAACATAACACATAATACGTGCTAAAAAATAACTTAGATTAGTTGGAAAATTTTAATGTGTCACAACCCAAATAGTTTGACTAATTCAAGCCATTGGTACCATAATTGCCGTTTTGTCTAAATTAACTAGCTGTAGGTAACAATGAGATGACTCCAATTAACTCATTTTCTGAGGCATTTGGCAGCATAAATCGTTCCCTCAACTTACACCAAGTGACCCGCCGAGTCTAGAATTGGCTCCAGGGCTTGACACCAAGAGGTGATACCGAAGCATGCCAAGCTCAACTCTCACAAATAATATAAAGAAATTAACAATATCCGCATCAACATCACACATTAATTTAAATTTCTTTTAATGTTTCCTGCAAAAAATTTAGGCTGATTTTATACAGGTGGGCCTCACTTAAAATGCAATGAAAAGGTTTAAAATAACCCTGCAGGGCTTGCTTGGTGCAATCCAATAGTTTTTTATACTCGCTAGTTCTCATGGCAATGGTCGCCATACCTAATGCCTATGCATGGTCATCAGCTTGCTCCTTGTCCAGTTGTCTCCAACACTATTCCATCCACCCAACATTCTTATTGAGCAATTGCGAGAAATACTCCGTGGATGGTATATGTGTCGGCCATTATTTTGGAAAATGATGATTTTTGGTGATATGAAAATAGTTTTAATATAAATATGTGATTTTTTATTTTTGAAAGTAATATTTTAATTTTGAAAATAGATGAGAGCAAACGAGTTTCACATACTGAATAGTTTGGACGGCTGAATGCGATACCACAAATAATACATTTTTCCGAAGGATGAACATATCACTTGTAGTAGGTTCAACCACCAAAACCAAAGAATTTTGTGACATCCGCTTAGCCTACGAAACCTTTTATATGAGTTCGACAAGTTCTCCTATCTAATATAAGGATTAGATAGAATTTATTTTACCTGGGTTCCAAGTTCCCTATAGAGGTAAGCCCTTACAGTTAATTACATTTTAAATGACCGGGGTCACTTAAGTAAACTCTCGATTAAGATCAGTGGTTCTGCCTTCAAGATTTCAAAGTTTAGATTTCCAAGATTGAACACGGGAAAATCAAATGGGAGTGACTGAAACAGGAACAATTATTTTAAGGAATCTAAAGGAATGAAGGGTAGAGGATATCACGAATCCGAGGAGAACCCCGGTGACCTTCCAACTATTATATTATTTGGCTTTATGTCTTTGAAATGATGTTATTCAATGTTTAATCCTGCAATTTATTTTTAGAATTTAGGACTTACTTTCGCACGATATCTGATCGTGCAAATAACCTAGAAAGATAGGATGATTTACACTGTACCGTACAATAACCTCAGAATCCTAAAAGTATTAGTACTTATAATTGCACAGCAAAGTTGTGCAAAAGCCTAAAAATAATATGTGAGGATTCACGTTGCGCTAAACAAAGTACCTCGAAGTGCTATGAGTTGTTATTTAAACTAAGACAAATGTTTAGTCGTCGTAGACTTATTGTACTGTTGTAGATTGTTATCCTCCGTCCGCTATATCCTGGTCGTGCTGCCCACGAAGACTTGCTCCATGTCCCATGTAGTAGTAGTTTCAAGTTTAGTGTCTTATATGTGAATGTGCAATATTGTTATTTGGTGTCTTACTGTGTATATCTCCTAAAGTAGACTGTATCCTAAAGGTTTTGTAGTTAACTTAAAGCATGTATAAACAAACTATGTTATACTAATGGCCCTAATTTTGATAGCATTAAGATGGTTGTCTTGGGGCCATTGGGCCCACCCTCTTCTCTCCTGTTAGAAAGTTGTTTTCCTTATATTGTTGACAATTATCATTCCAGGAGACTACCAATCCTGGAGGATGTTTTTTCTTAGATTCATTGACCTGCTGCAATGTATTTCATTACCTTTTAATTAAGCTAACATCATTTTCTATACAATCACACAAATATTGTTTGCTCATACATTTCATGCATGCAATTGAGAAGTAGTTGATCAAGCCATTATGGCGTTAACATAAGCATTAGAAGATAACTATCAAAGTGGACGCTAAATGAAATAAGTTGTTTAGGGTTCATAATTCTTGCTTTAAATTTAGGCCTGAAAGCTTGATTTTGATTGATTGCTCTGAGCCATGATTCTTCATAACAATAACGTGTTCGCCCGTTGCCATCTATAATAACATGTTCCAATGGCAGGGAGCCCAATTATTGTTGAACTTAAAGTGGTGGCTTAGAGGCATCTATTCACTACACACATATGCTTTCTTATTTGGTAGATTTTCCAACAATATTTTGAAGTAAGGACTTCCCACTTCAGCCTATCCTAGTAGTTTTACTCGTTCAAATTTTATTTTATGATTTGACCCAAAAGTTTGGAATTATCAAGTCGATAATATCATGATCGGAAGTTAAGAGTCATACTCTAATATTTACAACAATCCAAAATGCCATCCTAACAACGAAGATCCATTAAATATCTTCCAATTCACATATAACTCACATATTTAAAATCAAGTTCTTTACTCTAATATTATTAGAAGTTTTATAAAAAGGAAATTTACATACATACTACATAATTCTTATGTATTTATATTTCTATCACCTAAAGTTTGATATTTACACTTATAAAATTTTTTTTCCTAGACCAGTGCATGAAAATAAGTATTTTACTTTTAAAAAGTTAATAATGATTGTATTTTGATATCTATTTTAATAAATTAGAATACAGTATGAACTTTTATGTGGAGTCTAAATATTCTATTTACTTTTTAAGAAAAGGACCAATTAATTTTTGGCAAGCTTACAAAATAATGTCCAACTTATCTGAGAACTTGCCCTAGACTGTCAGGAAGCTGTAGCATTTGAAGAAAGTATAGTTAGCATCAAAATATAAGCAACTTATTAGGCAATATTTTTGTGCTGGTTTTGTTAGGCCTTTGTTCCATAAATCACCTTTTTGTCGATTATGAAATACTCATCAAACAATTGGTAATTTTTTTTGCTTGACATGGGGCCATGTGTTGTTGCTCTTTTCAGTTATGTGCTTGGAGCTGTGGAAACATTCTTAGATGCTGTGCCAAGTGCTGGGTTTTTCAGAGGTAAACTCATTTTAAATCTGTTCCTCATTTAATTCTGCTCTGCTAATTATGGGAGCTCCAATATATGTAGCCTTTATATGATTACTTTTATTTAACAATACCAGACAATTCTGCTAACTTGATGTGTGACACATTGATGCTTGACCATTAAAATTGGCAATTTTTCCCAATAAGTATTGTTGTTGTGTCTCTAGTTTGACATGTTTTTAATATACTTCAAATTTAAATATGTAATATGGAAACAATCTTCACTTAATATGAGCTATGCTATCAATTTTTCTTTTAATTGAACTTATTATTGTATCAGCCTTTAGAAAATTTAGCATGTTCTAAGGACTCTCTTCTATATAATGGGCACCTTAGGACAATATGAATTGGTTGAAGATGATTGACTGAAAACGTGGTGGCTTGAAGGCTCGTATCCTCTTGGAATGTGATCTCTCTCTTTCTCTCTTTTGGGTTGTGTTCACCATTTCTTTTTCTCAATCTTCAGATGTTTTGTACCATTCTCTCAAATGACATAATCATTAAGAAATTGTTTCCCCGCCTATTCGATTTTGGTTCCAAGCTAGACGCCTAAACCTAGTAATTAAGCTGGAGTTCCTGCTAGATGGTAAGATTATTTCATATGATCATTTTGTTACTCCGCTCTACCTACAAAATTTTAAGTTTGAGCTGGAGAGACAGTTGTTGTTCGCATACGTTTCTAGATTTAGATACATGAACATTCAAAAGCCTATTGTATTGGCGCTTGTTCTATCAGTAGTTACTAAGTGGCATGATGCCTTTGACATCCAGAGTCAAAGCCCCAAGTTCCTTCTACATGTGGACAATTTTAAAGTATCGTTGTTGTTCAGTATGTCCATGTTCTTATTTTGCTACGTTTTTACTATGGCTGCCAGTTTCAAGCTTTTCAGATAGCTTTTTTTTTAATATATTTCCATGTTATCTTCGAATTTGTAGCCAACAAATTCTCAGCTGAGCAATTTTATTTCGGTTTCATATTTTGACATTTAATTTTAGTATATTTGACATTCAATTTTATTTTGCTCATCTCTTTTTGGTTTCATATTTTAACACTATCGTTGCGGGTCCCAAGCCCGGATGTGAAAAGCGGAGGATTGCGTTAGGTAGTCGACAACCAGCGTAAAACTTGTCGAAAAAAAATCATGACATGAATCCTTTTGATCATTGTGTAAGTGCTAGGGCGTCCCTTGGAAGCGACGCGCTGTATAGCCTAAATACAGTGAAAATTGTGTAAGAGCCGCTACACCAGCGCCCGGGTGTAGTGTTAGATAAACAAGGATTCCCACATTACGGACGAATGCAGGTAAAGAAGTTAGTTCATGAAACTAATATTAGGATAAGATCTTGGAATATATGTACTCTCAATGGTAAATTAATGGAATTAGTTGATATTATGATTCATTGGAAAATTAATATCTCATGTATTCAAGAAACTAAGTGGGTTGGAGAAAAGGCTAAGGAGATTGATAATTTAGGTTTTAAACTTTGGTATTCTGATAAGAGTCGCACTAGAAATGGTGTAGGTGTAATTATAAATAAGAGTTTGAAAGATAATGTTGTAAAAATTAGTAGAGTTGGAGATAAAATTATAACCCTTAAGATTATCATTGATACTAAAATTTTTAATATTATAAGTGCTTATGCTCCTTAAGTAGGTTTAGATACATGGTCTAATAATAAATTTTGAAATGACTTAGAAGACTTAATACAAATAATACCTCTTGAAGAAAGAATTTTTATTGAAGGGAGATTTAAATGGACATGTCAGTAGAGTGGTAGAAGATTTCAAAAATACTCATGGTGGCTACGGTTTTGGAGTAACTAATGAAGAAGGTAGAGCTATTTTAGATTTTGCTTTAGCGTATGATTTTGTTATTACTAATATTTTATTCAAGAAAAGAGATGAGCATCTTATTACTTATAAGAGTGGATCTAATAAATACAAATTGATTATTTTCTTATGAGAAGAAGAGATCGCGATTGTAAAAATTGTAAGGTTATTCCAAGTGAAAGTTTAAGCACCCAACATCGTTTATTAGTTCTAGATTTTAAGATTAAGAGTTGTAAAATAAAGAATACTATGGTTCATCATCGTAAATATAGATGGAGAAACTTAAATGACACAAATAAAATTATTTTTATGAGTAAAATTCAAATTTTCAAAATTTGAGATATTCATGAAGAAGCAAATGTTATGTGGGATAAAGTAACAAATACTATTAAACAAGTAGCAAAAGGTGTGCTTGGAGAATCAAAAGAAAAAAGTTTTTATGAATAAAAATAGTTGGTGGTGGAATAATAATGTTCAAGAAAAGATAAAATATTAGAAGTTATGTTATAAAAATTGGTTTAAATGTAAAAGCTTAGAGAATTGAGAAAAATATCAACCGACCCACAGGGAGTAAAAAAACAATCTGTGACGCTAAAAATTCTGTTTTTAATGATCTTTATAATATATTAAATACTAAGGAGGGTGAAAAATATATGTATAAACTAGCCAAACAAAGAGAAAAGAAAAGTAAAGATTTAACTCAAGTAAAGTGTATCAAAGATGAAAATCAAAAAATATTTTTCTTAGAAAAAGATATTCAACATAGGTGGGTGAGTTACTTTGATAAACTTTTTAATGAAGTTTCTAAAAATACGATTGATCTTAGTGATCTTAATATCGTGAATAATAATAATAAAACGTTTCATTTTTACCGTCGCATTAGTAAAAAAGAAGTTGAGGAGGTTTTAAAGAAAATCAAGGGTGGGAAGTCTGTAGGATTTGATGATATCCCAATTGAAGTATGGAAATATTTGGGAGATTTGGGAGTTTCTTGGTTTTTAAAACTCTTTAATAATATTTTAAAAACTAAAAAGATGCCTGAAGAGTGTAGGAAGAGTATTTTGATTCCCATTTTTAATAATAAAGGGGATGCACAAGAATGTGCAAATTATAGAGGAATTAAGCTGATGTGTCATCACAAAGATTTCTCATAATCAATTTGGATTTATGCCGGGCAGGCCTACTATGGAAGCTATACATTTATTGAGAGGTTTGATGGAGAAGTTCAGAGATAATAAGGAGAATCTACATTTGATTTTTATTGATTTGGAAAAAGCTTACGATAAGGTTCCAAGAGATATCCTTTGGATAGTTCTTGAGAAGAAAGGTGTTGAAATGACTTATATTCAAGTCATTAAAGATATGTATACTAGAGCTATTACTTATGTTTAAACTGAAGGATGATTGACCAAATATTTTCCTATTTCTGTTGGATTACATCAGGGATCAGCTTTAAGCCCATATCTTTTTTCTTTAGTTATGGATGGTCTTACTCGACATCTACAGGAGGATGTACCTTGGTGTATGCTTTTTGCTGATGATATCCTTCTCGTGGATAAAATGAGAGAAAAACTTGAATTATGGAGGTCTACATTGGAGTCAAAAGGTCTTCATTTAAGTAGAATTAAAACTGAATACATGGAATGTAATTTTAGTAGTAATAGCTCTAGTGACAGAAGTGTGACTTTGGGTGATCAAATTATTAAAAGGTGTGAACAATTTAGATATCTTGGGTCCGTTGTTCAAAGCGATGGTGATATAGATGGGGATGTTAATAGTAGAATTCAAGTTGGTTGGTTGAAGTGGAGGAATGTTTCAGGCCTTTTGTGTGATTGAAAAGTACTGCTTAGACTGAAAGGAAAATTTTATAAGATGGTGGTGAGACCTGCAATGCTATATGGCGCTGAATGTTGGTTTTTAAAAGAGGAGCATAATAATAAGTTAAGTGTTGCCGAGATGAGAATGATTAGGTGGATGAGTGGCTTTACACTTAGAGACAAAATTCGAAATGAATATATTTGTGATAGGGTTGGTGTAGCTCTTGTGACGGACAAAATTAGAGAAAGTCGTCTTAAATGGTTTGGTCACATTAAACGTTGACCATCTGATGATCCGATTAGGAGAGTAGATGTTTTAGATTCGACTTGTGTTAAGAAAGGCAGAGGTAAACCTAAGAAGACTTGGGCTTATTGTATTAAAAATGTTCTTAATTTACTAGAACTAAATGAAAATATGACACTAAATAGGAAACAATGGAGAAAAAGGATTCATGTAGCCGACCAACGTAGTGGGATTAAGGCTTTGTTGTTGTTGTTGTATATTTGGAACATGTCTATGATCAAGGACTCCTGTTCTCTATTTTTATGCTACCCTAGTCTAAGTGTGCTCTCATATGGTTATGTCTGAGTGGTTGATTTCATTAGTTATGATATTGGATTGAATGTTGAATTTGCAGTGTTATGTTCTGGGGCTTCTTGAGTAATGTTCCTATCAACTGTTTCAATTATAGTGGGATTGTGGTGATGTTGTAGTCATGCTCGGACCTTATGGCTTGTTTACCATAATCTAAAACTACAAACCTTATAAAATCTAAAACTATCCCTCTCGCCATTCCTAGTGGAAGATCCCCACCTTGAGAACTATCCTCTCTACCAATCGGTGTCTTAGTATTTCCTTTTACCACCTCTAATTCATGCATGCCTTGCACTCATTTCTCTTTCTCGTCTCTTACTCTTATGACTTCATCATCTCCAATGCCCACTTTCTCTGGGATGTTCTTTTCTAAATGCTTTTTCACGCACTTGCTATTGCCGCCCCCCAGCTTCGTGACCTGGCCCTATCTCCTTTCACATTTTGCATGGCCACCAAATCATAAGCAGAGTTGCCAAAAATTTGATTGCTCATGAAAAGCCAATTCATTCTCATGATATTTTTTTTTATATATAAATGGGAGGACTTGATTTGTTTTATCCATATTTTGTTTGAGATCAATGTATTTATATCTAGGGTTTCAAAACTTCTATAAAATTGCCAATTGACTTGATGTGAAGTTGAAATGCACGATGACACCAATATCTTATGGTGATACTTTGATAACCACATTTTTAAAAGCATGATATTACATCCAAAAACATGGAGAGAACCAAACCGTCCTCATAATTTTGAGATGCTTTGAAATACGTACATGTTTGCCAATGACTGGTATACTCATTTTTACTTCCCTTGGCGAGTATGTCAACACAAAATGGGAATGCACTTGGAACTTCAAAACAATCTCCAATTCATGCCAAGTTGGTTTTTAGAGTAACCTAAATGTCTATAATGTCTTTTAGGGTGGAAAAATTATCTAAATGACATCTTAAAGTTCAAATTAGTAAAATGATTTGGGGACTCAATGTAATGTATTTAATGCTAAATTGGTTGATGGGACAGATAGGTTGAGGCCCCAAGTTTGATTTCTATCTCCCAATTAATCCAAGTCATGAGAAATAATTGTTGTTAAAACATGTGTTTAATGACAATCAAAGTGAACTTTAATTAATCATGCCACCTTTTTAATATGATGAGAGTAAGATGCACCGTTGAGTTGAATTCAATGTCTAATTTATAATTTTAAGGGAAAGCTTGTTCTCTATTATGATGAGAAGATTTCCTTGCTTGTTTGTTCTCTAAGTTTTTCACTGATTATTATTGGTAAAATTTAATGGGTCATTTTAGTATGGAGTTAATTCACAAATTTGTGTCGGATGCAGAGTTCATAGGTAACTACTAAAATTGCCTAATTGACCCTTAACTTGTTATCATAAATCTTTCGTTAGGGGTAGACTTGTTATATTAATGGGCTGCTAGTGCGCATGTTACAATGGTCTATGGAGCTTCCTGTCAGTTAATTTGGATATTTTACAAGATTACTCAAAATTTCAACCAAACAAAGTGACTAATGCAGATTACATCCCATTTTGACTACTTTGTGGAGTCTCTTCTCATTCTAGTTTAGATGTGTTTTCCATGACTTTGTTTGCACGGTGCGCTACTTTAACCAGTCTGCATTATTCTATTTGACTTTAATATTGAGAAATCCTTTAGAAGTAAATGTTGCAAATATTTATTTTACCAAGTCCTATGTGGCTATAGTCTTGGTCGAATTTGGGATTGATGCTTTTTTACATAAGGTGTTGTGTATTGGGCATTTGTTGTTCGGATATTGGCAGAATGTGAAATTTAAAAACATACCTTCATACTACTATTCTTATTATACTTTTGGAATTCTTAGAGTGTTTAAGGTCACATCTCAAGCTGGGAAATTCTCTATTTAAGTTTTAATACCTTACATTTAATGCCCCCAAATTCTCTATTTAAGTTTTAATACCTTACATTTAATGCCATCTTGGTGGAAGATCACTCTTCTTTTCTTCAGATCTGTGCTTAAAATTTGGATGCTAGTTGAATTTCTTTTTAAGATAGTGGTTGATGTTTTTGGTTGTCCTAATCACTTAGTGTCGATCTGTTCATCGTCCCCTGAAATTATTATTGACAATTTCTTTGTAAGCTTTTGAAACAGCCCAATCCATTTCCATTGGCGAACAAAATGATAAATTTGGCACAACATGTTTCTGATTCTAATTTTGAAAGTGTTGATTCTCGAATGGATAAAAGATTATATATTATTTATACCATAATGAGCAAAATTCGGTAGAAATTCTATCGACACATTTTGTTTATTTTACTTGGTTACGTGTTAGATGACCCAAATCAAATATTTGTATCTTTTGTTTGTCTTGTTGTACATTTGATAAATGCTCTTGATGTAGTCTACTCATTATCTAGCTAATTTACTCTTTTTTTAATTTTAAACTCTAAGAAGGATCTTTGGATTTTATCTTCATGAAGCTTTTTGATTATGGGTCTTTCAATAAATGTAAGCCTCATCTTAGGTAAGTTGGGTCTTCCATTCGATTTTGTCTACAAATTTGCTATGGCCTTTCCAAAGTTAGTCGCCTGAGTTGGCTCGAAGTTGACAAACCCATTAAACCAAAAAGTTTTTTGTTTTAATTTATGAATATAAGGTTCAATTTAGTATAACTCATGCCATTTCCCATGCTAACAAGGTTACCAACTAAAAGCAAATCTTACAATTAAAACTGCATAAGCTAAATACCTCGTGTCTTAGACACACTTTTTTGAGTTAAGCCAATACTCAAAATAACTGATGGTTGTTGCATATCTTTAAACATTTGCCTATCATATTCCACACCTTTTAACCACAATTGACCATTTTTGCCCCTTTGAACTTCTCAATGAAAAGTAGTGTGAATAGTAACCAAGTTGATGCCAATATTGAAAGCATATCTTTGACAAACCAACATTTTCACCCGTCTTGGCACTGGGCTTGCTCGGTGGCTGGCTCAACTGGCCGGCCTTCATGGGGGCTAGAATGGACGCCCCTTCCCTCTCCCAATCTCCTATTCTACTCTCTTCCATAGAGGGAACTCCTTCCTCTTCTATTCCTCGCAGTTTTCTATTCCCTTCCTAATTCTAATTCCTTCATATTCTAATCTCTTCCTATTCTAACTACTAGTACTTTTTATAGTGTGTTGTTTGCTGCCTTAGGGTTCAGTTTTATCTTTCAGATTTTAGATTTCTGTGAAAGCCAGCTGCCAGGGCTGTTTTTCCTTCTTGGGCTGTATCGTAAGGCGAGGAGGTGCTCCGGCTGTAACTTGCATGAGGTGGTAATCTTCTCCAAAGGTTCGAGGTGTGCTCTAGCTGTAACTCAATCCTGCAATGATACTTATCTTCCCCAACATTCCTTCTGCTGTCAACTATCCCATTTTTCCAGCCACTAAACTCCTATTCATCCCACCACCAGAAATCCATCCCCTGCTGGCCGTACCACTCCTTCCACTCCATCTACTACCATGAACCCTCATGCCTCCCAACCTGCAGCCACAAAACCACTCGCAGTTCATTCTGGCCGTACCCCTCCTCCCCCTCCATCTACCCCCCTGCCTCCTGACCTACAGCCACACTTTCCCGTTACCATCCTATCCTACTACCTGCACTCCATCTATCTTCCCAAACCCCCCACCCACATCTTTTTCCATAACTACCCCATCTACCCCTCCCCCTCACACTCAACCTGCTATATTTCTGCTATAACCATATCCTTTTTCTCGTCACCCTCCCTGCCACAACCTCCACACCTGTCCAACACTCATCACTCCCTTTCTCCTTGCTGTAGCTTTCAACAGCAGCCCAACCCTCTTCCCATCAGCCTTTTCTTCTGCAGCCTCCTTACAGCCTCCCCCTCAGCTACCCAACTCCACTCCATCGTCCCGAAGCCCATCACTGTTATCCTAGCCCGGGACTGTTTTGTATTGGTGTTGTTAATTTTCTATTGTCAAGAGTCGTTATTTGTAACTCGTAGGATTTCAGCAATAATATTCGTATTTTTATTGTGATTTGGGCTAACTCCGGTATCACATCTGTGTAGGATAAGTTCAGATGAAGCCACCTATGGTTGTAAATGTGCTTGCTTGATGGTTTGACCCAAAGATCCCTGGTGGCATTAGTAGACTAAATCTATTGATATGCTTGGGGTGATAGAATCATGGGATTTTCATCAGGTCTACTTAACCCAATCATTCCTCACATAATTAAATGCACTTCTAAATATTTAATTTGACCCTAAAATTGGGCTTAAAAACTTCCTCAATGTCCGTTTACTCTTGTGTGAGCAATAAAGGTGATTAACATTCTTGCTCATATGAAGGTTCCCTTGAATCTAGTTGAACTATGGTCGAAATGTAATAGAGAATATGGTTAAATTAAATCGAGTATACTTTAAGGATATGAATGATGTAAGACGACTGGTCTGGTTTGTTGTTGTGGTCATTATATGGCCTTTAATTTTTTGTAGATCGGTAAATGAAGGATACAAGGAAATTTTGATTCGTTGTGTGTGAAATTGTAGGGATATGCTTTTAGAATGATGGTGGGAAATTATTTGACATCATAGAGGAATTTGCATTATTGTTAGAAAGTGGTATTCTGAACGGTTAGACTATATCATAAAATGGTAATGATCATATTTAGATGAAAAAAAAGTGTAGAGCTATTGAGCTTTGGTTGCATATAATGCACCATATTTTAGAGCTTTTAATTTTGTTTAATCTTTTCCCTATTATTTTAGTCATACTTTCGATTTATAAGCTTTTTCTTCTTGTTTAATTGTTTTCTTTTTCTGAATTCTATACTAATATGGTCAATTGTTGTTGATTTTTAATATCATTATTTGTTTTAAAGAAAGTTTCAAAGGATGTTATTATTATATTCAATGTTTGTAGCCTTAAGTTGTTTCTGGTAATTCCTGATGATTTTAATTCCAGATGGTTTAAAGTATCTTTGATAAAGCATGGTCTTTTGGGTTATCGTGTTGCAGAGAGTGTTATAGTTGTCAGCAATAGCACATCAATAAATGGCACAGTAACAAATGTAACTACAACCACTATATCAACTCCAAGCCTGCATGACCTGCAACTCTATGGGGTTGTTGTGACCATTCTGCTTTGTTTTATTGTATTTGGTGGCGTGAAAATTATCAACAAGGTTGCCCCAGCTTTCCTTATTGCAGTCCTATTTTCATTGTTCTGTATATTTATTGGGATTTTTGCAGCTCCCAGACATAATGCTTCAAGTAAGTTACTATTCTTAGACGGAAAATTATTTATGTTCCCTTTGATAGTTTGGTTAGGTAATCTCCATATTTCCATTTATATGGAAGAAAGCCTTATATCAAACCACATGTTATTGTTTGCAATAATAGTTGCAATTTCTTCAATAGGTGGGATAACTGGATTGAAATTAAAGACATTTAGAGACAACTGGAGTTCAGATTACCAGCGTACGACTAATTCTGGGGTGCCTGATCCGGATGGTTCTATTTATTGGAACTTTAAGTGAGTTTCTGCCTTTGTTTATAAGTTTGCAAGAGTATCTTTTTTGCTGTTTGGTAAGTCCTATTTTGGTTGATGTAGCCTTTCAGCCTTTTGTTATTCATTCTTGTTAGAAGTTATATTTAGTCTATCAACTTGTTGGCTTTGTTTGGGGTTTTAGCTATAAGTTATTTTTGGGAGAGGGAGCATTGATATTAGCTAGAGTGTTAGTAACGAAACTAGTTCTAATTACTAAATCATTAAATATGCCTGTTTGATAATTCAATAACTATTCTTTGCTTCCCTAAAGCTTAAGTGATTTTTAAAGCTTTCTGATACCACTCAAAGGCTCTTGATATTATCATTGGTAAAGTTTCCTTTGTTGCCGTTTTCTTTATCCAAATCAGAATTTTGTTGAAATCACATTTAAGATTATCTTTATGAATATTTTTTGAACTTTGATTGACCGTATAATTTTTACATTTACTTGCATGTATAACATTATGATGCAACTAGTATTTTTACATTCTATTTTGATACTTAAATTTAGTTTATACTTTTCTTTAATTTTATGAATTTTTAAATTTGTCAATTTAATTGCTTGCTTTTTACTTTAACATTTTTGTAGCTATTAAATGAGGCATGTTATGTACTATAACCTTTACATTAAAATCAGATTATTTTATTGGCTTGATTGTTTTTATGATTGATGTAGGCTTATTGATTTCTGCAGTCGATGAATACATGTTGGTTAAGGGTCTGTTTGGCGCAGCTGCAGCTTTTTTGTTGCAGGTGTGCTGTCCCAGGAAGCTGCTGCGGGGAAATTGCTGCAGGGAAGTTGGTTGTCTGTTTGTTGCGGCTGTGTGAAAACAGCTGCGAGACAGTTGTTTCTGGAAAAATTTCCATTCTGCCACTATTTAATGAAGCAGTTTAGAATTGTGAAAATGACATATTTAATACTTTAGAAGCAGAAATTCATTTCAAAACAGAACTAAAGTTCAGATACACAAGTCACTTAACAGTGAGTACAAAAAAAGCTAAGAGAAAGAGAAAACTTATAAAATTACAAGTAATATAATAATGATATTATTTTTCTCTTAACAACTTTAAGAACCAAATAAAGAATTTCTCGTGAAATAGAACATCATATGTGTGAGTATATCGATGCAAATATGAGAAGTGCTTAAGATTTTTAGGATATTGTATACAAAGATACTTCCTAAAAAGTAGAAAAGAAATTTGAAATCGAAGAACACCTATGTAAGAAATAAATTTAGTATCAAAGATGTATATGGAGCTATATTCAAGAGTAAAATGAAGTGATCAGGTATCTCAGGGTAGCAATAAAAAAAATGATATTAATGGGGCATGAGAAGTATGCATCGCATATTCACAAAATTTATTTAAGCAAAATCTTTTTTAAAAAAATGGTAAAATAATGTGTTATGTATTATGTTTGTTGTGTTATAGAAATTTTCAAAGGATGTATGCTTTTTGAATATTCTGATGACAAATTATGTAGAGGAGGATATACAATTGTTTAGTGTGTGAAGCCTAAGGATACTCAAACCCTCATTTGTCACTCAACAAAAAAAATATGGATGATGAATAGCTTGGTGTTTTGTAGAAATTAGTATTTTTGCATCCCTGAAAATTGACTGGGCTGAGATGGACCTTACAGAAGACTCTGTGGGAGTAACAAGGCAATCAATTCCAAAATCTCTAAGGGATGTGCATAATGCAAGAAAATTAAAAGGCATGGTGTCGAGCTATTTCTTCATAATTATATTATTATATTGATTTATAGTGTAGCTCACTTGTTGGCGTTAAAAAATTGTTAAAATAATTAAAATTATTAATTATATTTAATTAGATATAATTAAATTTAATTAATATTAAGTCACTAGTTTTAGCTCGCATCCCATTAACTGTTCTCCTTTCTGTTTGATGCAAAAGGGGTCTCCTGTAACTTTCCCTCTGCTTTAGCAAAAAAGATCGCAATCTCGTTTAGGTCTCCCCCATCCAATTCTAATCTCAACGGAAGCCTTGGCCTCTTCACTACACGCAGGTTTGCACTATTCCTTCACTGTCTTTCTTTCTTTTTTTTTGTTTCCGCAATTTCTTCCCTGTCTTCACCACCTATCCAATTGCCCATGTCGCCTCCCACTGCGTATCATTTCTTTTACAAAAATTTGCATGTGATCTTTGTGCTGCAATCCTCTGCCTCTTCTGGTTCGCTTCTTCTTTAGTTCGAAATCCACTCAACAGAGCCGAAGCATTGCCTCATCTGCCAAAATAATTTGTACCATAGCGCAATTCATCTTCCACACTACACTAGCCTGCGCTTCTCTTGCACAGTGCCATGAAAATCAATTCTCTCTGCCGTGCCTTCCTCTTTGTGACTTTACCCATTCTTCTCCTTTTCACGCGAAACAATCCGCTCGGGATGATTTCTTACGTTTAGTGTAGCGTAAAAGAAGGACAGAGGGGGTATAAATCCGAGCGAGGAAGCTGGGCCACGGGTCTCAGGGCGCGTTTCGCGTTACCGTGCAATCGCGACATGCCGTGGCTGAGAAGCCACCCCAAACGCGAAAATAACGCGGGGTGGTGCTGCACAGTAGCCAGGCCGCTGCGCCAAACAAACCCTTAGTTACACATCTACAGTGATTCACTTTGAATCTACGTTACAACTTTGTAACTTTTATCCAATTTATGTGCTTTCTAATTAATTTGGTTAGGGCTTGTCACCATTTGTGTCATTGATGATTAATCGAAGGAAGCTATATGATCACATTGGGAACAGAAGCTTTTTTTTTGTTAGTATTAGAGGTGGATACATATCCTGAAGGTTTCTAATTCTGTGGCTGCTCTATGGAGGCATCTTTATTTGGTTATATTTTTCATTAACTCCCTGCTTTTTCTCCTTTTTTGTTGAACTTAGGTCCCACTTCCCTGCTACTGAGAACAGCTTATGAACATAAAGCTCTTCTAACATCATGTGCTACGATTTTCTGTTGCCTTTACTAGTAGCTGAAAGATTTTTGGACCGTTTTCTAGTCACTAGTTCATGTCAGCGTGTTCTGCTTGCTGATAACTATCAGAGTAGATCTTGAGAACTTGAACATCGAGTTTATTCCCACTGTCTCTGTTTTCCAATGATTATATTTCCATTAACTCAGCCTGTTATATACTTATGGTCTTTGTTTTTGATAGCATGAAATGACAATTTGGTGTTAACTAAGTTTCATGTTGCTAAAATGACAGTAAAGTGATTAATCTATATGGCGCAGTACTAGTTTTAATTTCAGAATGTTGAAGCAAAACTAATTATTATGAACTGTATTCAACAATGACTAGTATTTAGTTGGCTTGATGAAAGGCTCAGTATAGAAAGTCTCTTTCTAATTGCATTCTGACATTATGATTTTTTCTTTTTGATCCAGTGCATTAGTTGGTCTATTCTTTCCTGCAGTGACGGGAATCATGGCAGGTTCAAATCGTTCTGCATCTTTAAAAGATACACAGAGATCCATACCTGTTGGAACATTGGCTGCTACACTCACAACAACTTCTCTGTATTTGGTATCAGTATTATTATTTGGAGCATTAGCCACTAGAGAAGAGCTTTTGACAAACAGGTATCTACTACATCCTTATTCAATATTATTTAGTATCTACTTGGGGGCTATTTGATTGGAAGCATTAAAAGCGCATTGCATTTTATTTCCCTGCATTTCAATATTACTTTTGTTTGGCGGGAAGCAAAATAAATTCAAATGCAATTTTGAGTGATGTTAAATACCCCAAAGCTTCTATTTTCCATGCATTTGAAAATTTTTCCTACTTGAGTTGATTCTCAATTCTCGTACTATGAGGCCTACTCGCATCACCTTGTCCATACATTTACCCGCTCATGCCTATGTGCCTTCCCTCATCTTCTCCTTGCTTTCACCCACCCCCTTTGCTCCCTTAACTCTTGCACCTCTTCACCCCTATGCCACTTGGCGCTAGTTGGTCACCACCATGTTGTTGTCACCAATCACCCTTCCTTTCCTTCTCTATTGCATGCTTATTTTGCATGGTTGTGCCTTCACAATGTTACTTTCTGTTGCCTAACTCATCGTCTCCCTCCCACTAGTCTATAATTGAGATGGGAGAGAGTACTTCAATATTTATTCTAACCACCATAAAAAAATATTTCAGTATATTTGATTTTTATCCAATCAAACAACTATATTTCTAATGTGCAAACATTCCAATCACTTTGTGGTTTTGAAATGCATGCATTTTTTAAAACATCCAACCAAACATCTCTTTAATAGGACTAATTGTTTCAATTATCATTCAAAGTATTTGTTGTACAGCTTGCAATCGTCCATTTTCCATTACTTGCTCTTGGAATGTTTAAGAAATAGCTGTTAAAATCTCCCAAATATATATGCGCCCATTCTTTCTTTGAAATCACAGTTTAATTCACTTCAATGGATTTTACCATGGGATGCTAATGTGATGTTTCTGGTTTTATTCAAAGACACGATAGTAATTTTTTAACTAGAGAGTTGTTTACCTTGATGTGTTATTTATTTGCGACATATTGATTTGCATAATGTATATGAAAAAGAATGTTTGTTATATGTTATTATTAGAAGCGAGAGAGATTTATACAAGACAACTTACTGCATCATCGTTTATGTATCTATATACCAACTAAAAAAAATAATTAACACATGTAATAATTTAGGGATGATAACTTTTCCTCTCCAAACGCAAGATTCATGGAAGTTATCAAGTTGAGTTTGAAAATTGTAGTAATAAAAAATAAAATAGTTGAAGTTATTTTGATCAAAAGATAGCCAGTGTTATTAGAGGGGCGCGTAATGTGAATCAAACACAAAGAATTAGCATTGAGATCTATATTGACGTGGGGGCTATAAATGCCCCGAAGCAGGGGCGATCCGCTGGTCAGAAACCCGCAACAGCAGCGGGAGATTGTGATCCCTCACGAAGGATCGCGAGCCGTGATCTTGCAGTCCAGAACCGTGATTCTTCTTGAGAGTTCACGATCACGCGCGAAGAAGGAGAAGACCGCGAACTTTTGCAATTCAGTATTTCGACAGTTTCTATTATCTTCTTCTAAATGTTCTGGAATTTTCTTGCCTTTTCTACTGCTTTCCTTTTGTGTAGAAGTAGGAGACTATAAATAGTTGTCCCCTATGTGTGTGGGAGGAAATTCGACTAGAGTTGTCTTCTAATCGCCTTTGTGTACCTTTTTTTGTATTACACCACATGCCAACTAGTTGCGGTATCATTTTGTCTCAGAGTCAACTCAACCATAGTCTTATCCTAGGGCTCCCCAGCACTCGCCCCTATCCAATTCACCTCCATCAACCTTTTTTCTTCCAATTCCCAACTCGAGTCATGCCACCATAGAGAGATACATCAGGTTCTACTCAAAAAGAGATCCAATATGAAATTCATCGTCTACAACAAAGACTAGCCGAGTTAGAAGATAGAAACCAGGAAGAGATTACCTTCAACTGTGATCGAGAGAGTCGTAGGGCAGATAGAGACGAGAATCTTAACGTCAATCAACAGGGAAGATCACAGCGACGAATAATACTGACCGCGTCTTTTTGGTATCCAATAACAAAGGAGGCCGAGAGATGATTGACCTCTCAGAGTTTGAGAGAAGCATGGACCCCGATGAGTTTATCGAATGGCTACAAACAATTAAATGAATCTTCAAATATAAAGACGTACCAGAGGACAAGTGAGTCAAGCTAGCTGCAATTAAACTAAAGAAGAATGTCTTCTTATGGTGGGAGAATCTACAAAGGAGGAGGGAAGGACATGAAAAGTTAACTAAGTGGGAGACAATGAACGAGACAATGAAGAAAAAATACATCCCACCACAGTATAGCCAAGACATGTTTTTAAAACTCCACAACTTGCAGCAAGGAGACTTATCAGTTGAGGAGTTCACAACCTAGTTCGACCACCTGCAGCTATAGTGCGAGCACACGATCGTCAGATATCTCGGAGGCCTAAAACCCGTCATTCACAATGTGGTACAACTACAATCATACTGGATGTTGGGGATGTTTAGGCACTAGTCGTTCAGACCACTACCAGTGGAGAGACAACAAAAGCAAAGCAGACAACAGTCGTCGTTCAGACCACCACCTTCAACTAAGCAATCACTTGTAACTGCTACAACCGACAATGGTACTTCGGGAGAAAATAACAGTGTTGGACAGGGGACTGATAGGGCAAATCAGGGCGGGAAGAAGCCAGATAAAGGTAGTTCCTCCAATGCAGTGCCGGCCAGAAAGTGTTTCCGGTGCCATGACTACGATCACGTATCCTCTAGCTGTCCAACAGGCCGAGTCGTCACACTCAAGAATCAAGGCACCGTCGAGGATGTTGATGAGGAATCAGAGGAGAGTCCAGAAGAAGAGCTTCAGCTCCATAAAGATGAAGGAGAAGCATTAGTCGTGTTGAAAATACTACAGTTCGAGCCCGAGCAGGACCGATCTTGGCTAAGGCATAACATTTTTCGCACCAAGTGTACCGCCAAGGGGAAGTTCTACAGTCTAATCATCGACAATGGGAGCTGCGACAATAAAAAAAGTTAGGATTGGACACAAAAGCATCCCCAGTCAGATTCTTTTGCTTGACTGAAGAAGGGCGATGAGACACGTGTGGATCAACAATGCCTAGTTGAATTCTCCATCGGAGACCAACAACACAAACAGATATGGTGCGATTTGGTTCCTATGGATTCTTGCCACATTCTGTTAGGTAGGAGGCCTTGGCAGTTTGATCGCAAGACGCAACACGACGGGTTCAAAAATACTTATTCTTTCAAGAAGGATGCGAAACATATAGTTTTACTACCTGCTAAGGATGCCAAAGGCAGGAGCGATACAGAGGCAACATTAGTTCCTCGTAACCTTTCCCGCAGCCGATTAGAGATGCCCCTGTAACCCTGTAACACTATTGCAACCATTGCGAAAGGGCTTTCAGGATGCTATGGCTGACAACTTACCAAAGGGACTACCGCCACTAAGGGATATTCAACACACCATTAACCTAATACCAGGATCGTATTGTCAAACCGACCAGCCTACAGATTAAGACTTGTGGAGTACAAAGTTTTACAACGACAAGTGCAGGACCTCATTGCAAGGGTGCTAATCAGAGAAAGCACTAGCTCATGTGCAGTCCCGACCCTGATGGTGCTAAAAAAGGATGGATTGTAGTGAATGTGCAATGGCAGCCGAGCCATCAACAAGATTACCATCAAGTACCAATTTCCCTTACCCCACTTGAATAATCTCTTAAACCATATACATGGAGTCACTATCTTCTCCAAGATAGACTTACTCAACGGATATCACTAGATACAGATGTGGCTAGGGGACGAGTGGAAGACCGCCTTCAATTCGCGAGACTAACTTTATGAGTAGACTGTTATGCCTTTCGGTTTGTCGAACGCTTCAAGCACTTTCATGAGATTAATGAACCAGATATTCCGACCTCACATTGGAAAGTTTGTCGTTTTCTAATTTAAGAAATGGAAAACCCCATCGCTTTTGTCAGTGAGAAGTTGAACGAATCCAGGAGGAGATACTCAACTTACGATAAAGAATTTTACGTCATCATAAGAGCTCTGGAACACTAGAGTCATTACCTGTTATCAAACGAGTTTACAATATTTACAGATCATGAGGCCCTAAAATTCCTCAATAGTCAGAACAAACTAAATGAACGACATGCCACCTACGTGGAATTTCTAGCCTTATTTTAGTTTGTACTAAAACATAAGACAGAAAACCAGAATTGAGTAGCAGATGCACCGAGTCATCGACACTTAAGTGGGCGAGTTCATAAAAGATCTATATTAAACAGACAGATTTCAAAAACATATGAGAGCAATATTAGGAGAAGCTAGCAGGGCAATATTACCACAAAAATTGATACTTGTTCCACCAAAGTCATTTGTGCATTCCCCCATGTTCACTAAGAGAGGCCATTGTCCAAGAAGGCTATAACAGATGACCAGCAGAACATTTCAACAAATACAAAATCCTCACATTCATATTGAAACATTTTTTTGGCCAAAACTAACAAGAGATGTAGAATGCATGTCAAGCAATGCAGGATTTGTCACGTGGTCAAGGCAAGAGCTCAAAAAGTCAGATTATACACACCACTTTTAGTACCAGAGGCACCGTGGGTTGATGTCAGCATGGATTTCGTACTAGGACTTCTAAGGACTCAAACGACCAGGGATTCCATAATGGTTGTAGTGAACAAATTCTCCAAGATAGCCCATTTTGTACTTCATCACCTGACTCTAGTTGCCGCTCACATCGCCGATCTTTACTTTTGGAAGATTGTAAGGTTGTATGGGATTTCCAAGACCATCACTTCCGACAGAGACGTCAAATTCCGAGCCACTTCTTGAGGACACTATGGGGAAAGCTCGACACCAAACTCCAATTCAGCTCGACAGCGCATCCACAAACAGACGGATAAACGGAAGTAGTAAATCGGAGCCTCGGTAATCTCCTGAGGTGTATCGTGGGAAAAAACATAAAACAGTGGGATTTCATCCTAGCCTAAACTGAGTTCGCCTATAACTGATCCATTAACCAAACTACAGGACGAACTCCTCCCTTCGAGATTGTGTAAGAGCGCAATTTGCTCACACCACTTGAATTGGTGCCACTTCTGTCATCTGCAGAAATTAGCAAGAATGCCACAAAACAAGTTCACGAGATCTAGAAGCTCAACTAGGAAGTTGGCAAGAAAATTGCCGGGCAGAATCGAAAATACCCGACATAAGCAAATAAATCCAAGAAGAAAGTAATATTTCAGGAAAGCGATCTCGTATGGATTTAGTTGAAAAAGGAAAGATTAAGCTGAGAGTAGATGGACCCTTCAAAGTATTTCAAAAGCTGAATGACAACGCTTATAAGATTGACCTGCCTGGGGACTAAAATATTACATGCACTTTCAACGTTGTTGACTTAACACCATACTTTGAAGAGCATAGAGCTTCGACAAATGAGGTCGATGCTTCCCCAACCTTAGGATGCTGACGCTAGGGCTATAAACGCCCCGAAGCAGGGTAATCCCATGGGTTAGAGACCCGCTGCATTCTTGGGGGACCGCAAAGGATCGTGATCCGCGATCCCGCGGTTCAGAACTGTGATTCTTCGTCAGAGTCTTTGATCACGCGTGAAGAAGGGAAAGACTGCGAACTTTTGTGGTGCGATATGCAGGTTGTCCCGGCTATCTTCTTCTAAGTGTTATGGATTCTTGTCTTTTCCACCTTTTTCTCTTGTGTAGAAGTAAGAGGCTATAAATAGATGTACCCTATGTGTGTGCGAGGCAGTTCAACTAAAGTTATCTTCTAATCTCCTGTGTGGAGTTTCTTTCCTCTTGTTAGGGCTGTAATGGATGACGTGGTGTTTCGGTTGTATCCTACTCCGAGGTAGTATTGTAAATTTCAGACTCCTTTCTCTCTACTCACCGACTCCCTTTTCCCTACACTCTCCTAGCTATCGACCACCTCCACATTCCTCCACTACTCTACCGCCACCCCTATTTCCTCCACTATCTCGTTGTGTAATCCACCTACAACCAATTGCACATAATCCCCTACCCAACTAGTGGCCGCTCAATCCGCCAACGCTGCTACTGCCTTCGAATCTCTTCCTATAGCTATAGCTAGGGATTCGTCTATTTTTTTTTTTTTTGTTTGAGTCGTGTTGTATTACTATTTTTATATTAATATATGTTTAAGTTTTTTTGTATTACGCCATATCCCAACTAGTTCCAGTATCATACCTTTAGAAGACTGGCGAAGAACTTTGAATGGAGGAAATATTAGCAAATGTTGACTAAGTATTGTAAGAGAGATTCAACAGAGAATATCGACGTTAAGCGTTAATGGAATGCATCGACATATTATGGATAGAAGTCACTAACGTACTCACAATTAATGAATAGAGGAATTTTTTTAAAAATTGTTAATGTGTAAATATCTATGAGAAATTGAGAAGGTGATCAAGTGACTCAAGCCTCGTTTGGTGCTACTTATTTGATGCGGTGTGGCATGAAAACGTCGATTGGTGTGTTTGTTAATTGTGGCGAGATGGCTTTTTTAAATAATCCATATGAAACGCGGGCGCCACATTTCTTTGCGATTCTTTTACGGGGATACCCCGCGGTTGTGTCACCCCGTTTTTCAGTCTCTCGAGCCTTTCTCTCCTCTCTCGCAATTTTTGCCCTAAGGCTAAAATTCCCCTTTCGATCCTCTTTGATCCGTGGCTAGTGTTTGGTTCTGTTTGGTTCCGATGGTTATTGAGATGAGCTTGCCTTTCTTCTCCTCTCCCTCCCCTCTTCTTCGGTTCGGTTTGGATCATTGGCTCTCCATCGCCCTCTGTGCGGCGGTTCCTCTCTACCTTATCTATGTGGGCATCTTGATTTTACAAATATTTATGTTTGATGGTTTTTCTGGGTTCTCTATGGTCTTATTGTTCGATGGTTTTCGGTTGATGTTGTATTTTGAGATTTTTCTGTATTATTTATGCTATACTCGGTTGATGATCTGGGTTCTTTGTGATATATTCAGTTGATGGATTTGGTTTCTCTTTGCTCTATACGGTTGATGTTATGATGCAAAGGTGATGATGTGTGGTGTGGAGGTGTTGATGTATGGTGTGGAGGTGGTGCTGTGTGGTTGTGTGTGGATGTGTTGGTGTGTGGTGTGGAGATAGTGGTGTGGTTTGTGGATGTGTTGGTGTGTGGAGTAGAGGTGGTAGTGTAGTGTGTGAATGTGGAGGTGATGATGTGATGTAGGGTGGTTGTGTGGTGTGAAGGTGGTGGTGTGTGTTGTTGAGTGTTGGTGTGTGCCGTGTTGGTGGTGATAGTGTGTGGAGGGGTAGTGTGTTGGTGTGTAGGTAGTGGTGATAATATAATGACAATGTTATTTTTCTTTGAGTCGTGGTAATTATTTTTTATAGCAAATATTTATGTTGATTAGTTCATTTCATGTTAGTAATACAATGATTAGTCCATTTTCTATCTGGGATAAAGATGCCAAAATAAGATTTTGCGACATTTGCCTTAAGGAGATCGAATTGGGAAATAAATCAATAACTTATTTTAAAAAAAAATTAAGGAAAACACAGACAGAGAGTACGATAAGATGCAATTGAAAAACAAATTCAATCAATTAAAAAAGGATTGAAAATTTTGGAAATAATTGAAGCGAGGATCCACAGGCTTCGATTGAGATCCAATAAAGTGAAAAATTGATGTTTCGGAGGAATGATGGGCAAACATTTGGAGGTGCGCATTTATGAAACATCCACTTCTTTTGTCAATTTTTAATTTCTTCAGATGCATCAACATATCAATTTTTAATATCATACTTTGTTCGTGGTGCTAAATGCGAAAAAATTTAAATTCTGTGGCATCTAGTCTGAGCTAGAATAAAAGTTTGATTTTAAGTTTCTATTGGATGACCTATATGTTGTTATTGGTTCTCGTCACATGTGAAATCCCAATGAGGCAACCAAGTTCTTCTCCTTTTTTTAGTGTTATGGCTTTCGAGGTTCTTCTAGATGATTTTTTTTTGGTGATATGCATATGTGACACACACGAGCTCAGTATTACGTGGTTTAAAGACAACCAAGAACCTTTTTTTTGTAATGTATGTTATCATCTTGAAGTGACAAATTCGTTGATTTATATACTGTGTTTTTTGAGACCTCACAACTGCATAAAACTTTAATTGATTACTTATGTTGTTCATTTTCACTAATGTTGCAGCTAAAAGTCTGTTTTTTTGTGGCTTTAAGCCTTCAAAAATGATGAGCTCGAGCAATTTTTATACCGAGCAATTCTTATACCTCCAAAGCATTATATTGCTACTAAGGACTATAATGTTTTCTGCTTACTCTGCGATAGCCGCATAGTTACGGTAGAGTTTTACAAGTGTCCAAAGAGATAAACAGAAAAATGTGACTTCTTTAGGTGGGCCGATGAGTTGGAGGATTCTACCGCCAATAGTGACGGGTGTGGAAAGTTCCTGTGAAAGACGACTTATCTCGTGATATATACTAAGTGCATTTTAAAAATAATACTATCATATTATTAATTATTATTTTAATAGTTCTTTTTTAAATTTTGGTTGTCGTGTTACTGTTTTGTGAGGTGTCCATTTTTATTTTGTATTGTTCGAACTGGATATTTGCTTTAAAATATAGTTTGTGCTAGCATGATTAGTTTTTTTGTAAATAACATTATAATACAGGGGTAAAATGGTCATTTGTCCGGAAACAACTGCAACATAATTGTTTCAAAAATGCAAAAAACAAAGACAGTCAGCTGATCCACAATAGCTTTTAAATAAGCTGCAGCTGCCCCAAACACCTCAGTGGCCATGATAAAAATTACAGGCTCTGAGAGGAGAAAGTTGGATGGGCAGATTTTGAAATTTCAAAATTAGAGTTGTTTAGACTGGATCTTGTGTTTAGCATTGATACGTCTTCTTTTTTAGTACAAGCATATATGTGCTTGTATATTGGCGATAGGAAAGAGCAATGAAGAAAAATATAATGAAGGGGAATCTTATTATTATAATGAAATATAAAATTAATACATGATGGGAATTTTAATTATAAATAACTAGCATATGTGATAATTTTAGTATATTAACATTTGCATGAAATTTTTTTCTTGATCAAAAGCATTGTAACTTTGCATTTTTAAAGATTTAAGATTTGAAAGTGATGGTGCTTGCTCTACATCTTATTCCTTCCCTTCTATTCTGGCAGTTCGTACCATTGAAGTTACTTTGTGGCTTTCTACATGTTCTATTTTTGTGACAAGTTTCATTTTCTGTGTCTATTTTGGGGAAAATATTTGCGTACATAAGACGTACGCAGCGCTGCGTACGTCCAGGGGTTATTCAGGGGGTACATAGGGGTTATATCGGGGTTATACACCCCTGTAATCTCTTTGTAAACTACAAATGAGTTTTGTGCTTCTGTAATTTCATGGGTACAAATAAGTTACAAGGAGTTTACAAGGGAGTTACACGGAGGTTATAGGGGGGTATAACCCGGATATAACCCCTTTGTACCCCCTGAATAACTCCTGACGTACGCAGCGCTGCGTACGTCTTATGTACGCAAATATTTTCCCAATTTTGGTATATTTCAAGTGGTTCCTGTGATTTCTCTATTTTATTGCAACTTTCTTATGAGAATATAACAATTATTATGTTGGGTTTGATACTGCTTTTTTCCAGGCTATTTTTTTTTTAAAATATTTAGATTTCTCATTTTAATTTTAAATATGAAACTGTGGCTTGTAACTCATGCTTTTTTCCCAAACTATTTTTTAAAAAAATATTTAGATGTCTTTTTTTATTTTAAATATGAAGTTGAGGCTTGTAAGAGGAGTATGGTGAATACTTTTTTGAGTTTGCAATTCTTTTTCTTTGGGGATTCAATTTCACAATTAAGGGTGAGATTTGCACAAATTGAAAATGCATGTTTTTTGTATTTTTTGGCTGCATATAACTTGTATTAAATGCTAAGTGTGCATTACAAACTATAGATCATGATACATTCTAAATTATTTATGGCAGTTTTTAATAAGAATAAAAACCTATCACAATATTTATAATGTAGGCATAATGCTAATCATAGATTTTGAGAAAGGTAAATGAAAAGGAGTAGCCCTCGATACAAGAGCCAAAATACACATTTAATTTTTTTTTTTTTTTGAGAAGGGAGCAATAACTGTGAGGATAGAACCCAGAAACTCATAGTTTTGAGCTGAAGAACTTGATGTTTTATCACTCTATATATTCTAGATGTATGGCTTAATATTATGGCGAGCAAACAAATTGAATTTGCTTGAACAAATTTAATGAAATTTGAGCGATCTTTTTTTGTGCTATTTGTTGGCAATACAATAAAGCCTATTTTGGTGGAATTGAAACATGGCATTGGAAAACAAGTTATTAGCATTCATGCTTTAGCGAGATCAATTATATGTATAATTTAAAAGCATTAAACCTGGTAGATATAGCATGTTTATTTCTTTTTTTTTTTTAAGTTTGTGCATTATGCAGCTAAAAATTATTTACTTTGCTATTGATATTTTTTTTTATTGAAGTTCTGTTAATAAGTAAAATATGATTGTATCCCAGAGTTAATAGTTGAGTCTACTTAAGATGCTATGTTCTTCTTCCAATAGTTATTCTTATTTTAAAAAGTGGTTATTAAATAGATAATAACTTTGTATGCATCCTAGAATTTGAGTCTAAATTTGGACTTGCATTAGGATTTTCGTCAGAACTCGAACCGATCACTTGAACCCCTTCACCTAAATCTAAGATTTAGTAAGGGTGAAAATATGGATTTGAAACAGAAATTTGAGATTTAGAAGAGTCTTCAAGTAAAATTTGACACCAGTCATGATTTGACATCTGACTCCACTCAAAATGCTAAATCCGGTATGGAGAATGAACATGATCGCGCCTTCTTTCCAGCCCTAAATGCAAAATGGAGTTGTAGTCTTTGTCAATAACCAAAGTTTTGATTTCTTATGGTTCTAGGTTGGCATGAAATCTAATGGTTTGCTTCTTTCAATCTTTTCCTTTCATGTTCATGATTTTAATAAAAGTTGTAGTTTGCCCTAAGAAGACAACACAACCCTATTTTTTTAATTAACTATGTGTATTATTTAAAGCTTTATCATTCTTATGGATCATATATGCGCTACTCTCTTACAATATTGTATTACAAATATCCGTGAACTATCCTTTTTAAGTTGAACCTTCATTTCCTGTTGATTGCAAATTTCCAATAGAGTTGACTTCGTCGGCTTTGACAGTAGGCTATCATTTTGTAAATTATGCAATAAAAAGAAAATTTTATTTTATACAATGACCAATGACGTCGATATAATTGAAAATCCTAATATATTATAATGTGCTTCATTTTTACAGAGTTTGTTTTGGCATGGTTTCCATTGCTGTAATATATAAAAAATATGATTTCTTGCAGGCTTCTTACTGCTGAGGTAGCTTGGCCTGTGCCAGCAATTGTGTATGTTGGGATCATTCTCTCAACTTTAGGCGCTGCACTACAGAGTTTGACAGGTGCTCCACGTTTGCTGGCTGCCATAGCTAATGATGATATTCTTCCTGTTCTTAAATATTTTAAAGTTTCAGAAGGGGTAGAACCGCATCTCTCTACTCTATTTACAGCCTTCATATGCATTGGGTGTGTTGTGATTGGAAACCTTGATCTAATCACTCCGACTGTAACAATGTTTTTCCTTCTATGCTATACCGGCGTAAATCTATCTTGTTTTCTTTTAGACCTTCTTGATGCTCCTAGTTGGCGGCCCCGATGGAAATTTCACCATTGGAGTCTCTCTCTTCTTGGTGCCTTGATCTGCATAGGTATGTTCTTTTTATTTTGGGAAATTTACATGCATATCACATAATGCTAATGCATTTACTTATCTAACACTTTACACTTATAGTAACACCTTGGCATTACCCATGCATGAAAATGTGTATTTAATTTTAAAAAGGTTAGTGATATTGGTACTTTTGATGTGATGTCAAAATGTTGAGTGTTATGTATGTAAATATGAAAGTTTAGGTTTTATACAAGTAAATATATACAAATTGTGGTATGAACTCCCCTTTTATTTTCAAAAAGCTCTCGTTGACATCATTTTCTTGCATCTATGTCAATACTTCTTAACTCTGCAGCGTGTTCGATGACTATACCATTATAACCACTTTTTCTTGTTCCTTTTTTAAAAAATGCTGAAAACCATTATGGCTTTCTCAGTAAAGTATGTTAAATGCCTTCATAGGGTGCATATATATTATATTATGGAGTTAATGATTAAAATAATATCTATATTTTTAACTATGTTCACTTTAATCCCATAGTTTCTCAAATATTCAACTTAGTATTCCTCAGCTTACCAAATCTAAATCAAAATTGTCATATAATCAACTATCTTTTGTTTTTTTGGGATGCAAATTAGTGGAGGAAAGTTTTTGATGTAATAAGATTAATCTTTGTCGAGGACATAGCATCGCGTTTATTTATCATCTGATTTGATATACATCTGTCAATTATTTCTAATTGAAATTGCTTATAAATAGTAATTATTGCTTCTTTTTTTTCCTTTTTGTTATTTTCCAAGTCCAATATAAACTTTAACAAATGAGTCTAAAACTATGAAATTCTTAAATGCTTTAATGTAACCTGAAAATGTAACACTGAAGTGGTATTTTTCCTTTCAAATTATGCATTGACTCCACAACACAGTTACGCATCAATAACTTTTTTTTCAAATTTATTTAGCAGAGCTTATGCTATTTAAAATTAAATAATATGTAATTTTCACTTCCTATAGCTGCCTCAAATAGTATCCTTTTGTAAAACCCAATTTAATTTTTGTTTAATATCTAATATAACTTTTTTCTTTTGTTGCAGTGATCATGTTCTTAATTTCATGGTCTTTTACGGTTGTATCGCTAGCCCTTGCTAGCCTTATATATTACTATGTTAGCATTAAAGGGAAGGCTGGTGACTGGGGTGATGGATTCAAGAGTGCATATTTTCAGTTAGCTTTAAGAAGCCTTCGTTCTCTAGGCGGTAAGTTATTCTCCTTTTTTTTAATATTCTCACCACAAGAGGCCTCAATGCACTTTTATTTCAATTTTTTTATATTTGTTAACATAAGATGCGTATATCAGCTGAAAAAAATGAGCATTGTTTTCCAAAATAAGCATTTATAGTTTTTGCTATAATATATTTTTATTATGGGCATTTACATACATAGCACACAATTCTTATGTATTTGCACGTCACTACTAAACTTTTATATTTACACTTCTATCACTCAAATCTATAATTTGGCATCAAAAATAGCATTATTATCTCTTCTTTAAAGTGAAAAACACCTTTTTCATGCATAGGTTTAAAGAACCATAGCACTATGTATGTAAATATGAAAGTTTAGGTGTGAGAAGTAAATACATAAGAATTGTGTGCTCCGTATGTAAATATCCTTTTTAATTTTATGTAGTTTTCATGAAAAAATTCTTACATAATGTATGAGTATTTTTTAGTTAATAGAATGTTCCTTTTCTGTTAACACCAATCAACTAGTGTTATACTGGTAAGATTTAATAGAATGTGATGGTATATCAAGAATATTGTGAATTGGATGGAATGCCATTAAGCACCTATGTTTATGGTGGCATTCTGACAAAATCTTTCCCCTTGGAATAAAATATCATTCTGTTGAAGGCTACTTTAGAATCACCTGATTCATATTCGGTTTCTTTTTCTTTTTCTCTTTAACTTTTTGTTAACCATTACCACAAATGTTGAACTTATTATCGCAAACACTCTCATCTCACTCATTTCATTCTTGCAGCAAATCAAGTACACCCTAAAAATTGGTATCCAATCCCCCTCATCTTTTGCCGGCCATGGGGAAAGCTTCCAGAAAATGTTCCTTGTCATCCCAAGCTGGCTGACTTCGCCAACTGCATGAAGAAGAAAGGCCGGGGCATGTCCATGTTTGTATCCATCATCGACGGCGACTATCAAGAATTGGCTGAGGATGCCAAGGCTGCTTGTCGTCAGCTCAGCACATACATCGACTACAAGAATTGCGAAGGTGTGGCCGAAATTGTCGTAGCCCCAACCATGGCCGACGGATTCCGCGGCATCGTGCAGACCATGGGCCTCGGCAATCTCAAGCCAAATATTGTTGTCATGAGGTACCCAGAGATTTGGCGCCGTGAAAACCTAACCCAGATTCCTTCCACCTTCGTCAGCATCATTAACGACTGCATCATCGCGAACAAGGCCGTTGTGATCGTCAAAGGTCTTGACGAATGGCCAGGCGAGTACCAGAGACAGTACGGAACGATTGATCTTTATTGGATTGTAAGGGATGGTGGCCTCATGCTCTTACTATCCCAGCTCCTCCTCACCAAAGAGAGCTTTGACAGCTGCAAGATCCAGGTCTTCTGCATAGCGGAAGAGGATGCTGAGGCAGAGGAACTGAAGGTTGATGTGAAGAAATTCTTGTATGATCTTAGAATGCAAGCTGAGGTGATCGTCATCACAATGAAATCATGGGAGGCTCATTTGAAGAGCGGGCATCAGCAGGATGAGTCCATGGAAGCTTTCGGTAGTGCGCAGCAGCGCATCGGTGCTTATTTGGAGGAGATGAAGGACAAATCTAATAGAGAAGGGACTCCATTGATGGCAGATGGAAAGCGAGTTGTGGTGAACGAGCAGCAAGTCGATAAGTTTCTTTACACAACACTGGAATTAAATTCGATAATACTGAGACACTCAAGGATGGCGGCGGTTGTGCTGGTTAGTCTCCCGCCGCCTCCTTTAAACCACCCATCATATTTTTATATGGAGTATATGGATCTGCTTGTTGAGAATGTGCCGAGGATGTTAATAGTAAGGGGTTATAGGAGAGATGTTGTCACCCTGTTCACATAATTTGTTTCTTGCGCTTGATTGTTAGATACATCAGAAGTTGAATTCATTCTTTATAGTCCTATCAAACAGGTTAAATTTTTGAACTCCAATTAGATGCAGGATGGTCCTTTTTGTGTTGGCCTGTATGTCTTAAAAATTTCTTATTACGAGAGATGTATTGGAATCAAAAATATGTACTTAGGAAGAGGACAGGTTTTGTAATCAGGGAAACCTATAAAGTAATTTTCATGTTTTAGATGGGTTCATTTGATCTACATTATAGTCATCTGAGCATGTATCTCAAAAGCTTCGTAATTTTTATTATTTTATTTAATTTCTATTTTAATTAAGAGCCCCCTGCCTTGAAAGCTTCATGATTCAGTGCATCCTTTGCTGATCCAGTGGTCATTGTTGCTATTGCTTATTGATGTATATATCTAAGCTCTTTTATATTTCAAATTTTGAGGGCATTTATGTACTGTGTTTTTCATGCATAGTGAGATTATCAAATCATTTTTTATGATTAACGTATTATATGAGACTGAATATTCTAGCTTTATGGATTCAAGAGATATTCGATTCACTTGTTAAGAATTACCCATCAATCCTAATACGCATGAAGATGAGGAAATTAATCATGTTTAGTGTGATCAATATGATAAAGCTAGTGATGGCAACATGCTTATGACTATGATTTAACTCGTTCTAGATATCATGAGGTTTGATGAATCATAGAACTAAATTTGATTCATTCAATAATGATTGTTTACATCATACAATTGAAAATTCTCCCTCAAAACCTAAGATTATTGGAGAATTACTAATCCAATATACCATCTGTTGTGGAAGTAGGGAGACGAACGCTTCATTGTATCGGACATCCAAAATAAATATTTACATTGACCTGATACTTAAATGGTACAATTATACATTTGTCAGTACTTGTTTTTGAAGTATTAGTAATTATCATTATAAAATATATTATATATCTTTAATCAAGTATGATTATGAATAAACTTTTGATTAAGTAAACATAATCTGCCTTAACAAAATTACCTTTGAATTTGTCTCAAATGCAATGAAGTTTCAAGATTTGGGGTTTTTTTCTAAGTGATCACCAATGTTAAAAAATGATATGTAGGGGAACAATATAACAACATTAGCTCAGCAAGGTCTTTTAGATGCTAGCAAATAAAAACAATGCCAAAAATCAAGTAAGATTAGTTTGCAATCCGATGCCTTATTTATCTTCATTTTTCTTGAGATGACTTTTATTTCCCAAGGAAGCGTTCATTTTCCAGTTGTTAACTGCTCGCTCTGCTGTGGCCTTAGCCTTTCGCACTTCCTCAGCACTAAATCTGTGTTCAATGATACCTAAAGGACCTGGCTGCATTACATTGATTACGGTTTCCACATCATGCTCCAACTGCCTGAATAATCAATTACAATTTTGGAACAAAAATACAACATCAGTTAACCACAGTTAAGTTTCTCGAAGAAACAAATTATGCAATCCTACAATCAATATTCAAGAATGAAAGAAAATCTGAAACAAAGATGCAGGAAATATATGTTGCGAAGAATGATGCAGGAAAGTTATGTTGCAAAACATAGATGCAGGAAAGATGCAGAAAAGATGCAGGAAAGAATGAAATAAGGAACTTACAAAAGTGAGAATATAAGCATGAAAATGGCTTGATGAAATTTGATGTATAATATTTGAATGTAAAACAAAATTTAAGTGATTCATTTGAAATAAAATTACGTAATAAAAAATTGTGTTGCATAGCCTTTACAGATATGTTGCGAAGTGAATGTGGCCGAAATCTGACGCACAGTGCAGGAATTCGCTTTGCAGTTTATGGATATTGAAAAATTTTCTTTACAGTTCTTTTAATGGTGATTTTATGGATATTGAAAAATTTTGTAATTGGCTGTCAACAAAATACATCCCCCTATGTATCATGATTCCAGAATGATCAATACTCACACCAATCAGGTCAACAAAGATTAAAAAACACGTCTATATAAACATTGCATTGTCAGGAAATTGGGGACCATATTTATAAGCAGGGCGAGATGGCCTCTTCATGAGCGATTTTATGTACATGGAATGTTAAAAAACTGTTGATTTTGGGGGCAAGTATTATTCGTTGAAAAAATTAACGAATTTCACCTTCTCCTGTAAGAAGAGTGAATCCTGCATTGTGATCCTATGTGAAACCTCCAGCAAGAATGGAAACTTGCGAACATCCTGGTGTTGAAAAATCACCTACTGAAAACATTCTTTTCCACTCACTGGCCTCCAAACCACCAGCCCCACTTCAGAATCTAATTCCAGTAACATTCCCATACTCTCCAAACTCCTTTCATTTTAGGATTCCTTCAATGGCCCTCTAATCTACTCATCTGAGTTCCTCTCAAAACCAGTCAGGTTCCAGAATAATCCAATCCAAACACTAATCCTTTTTCAACCTTTTAATTGTATCCTGGTAACCTCCAGTCATCAGGCACAGCAAGAGCAGTGAAGACAGGAAGTTTCTGCCCCTGCATACCCACAATTGAACTTTCCGATCTTAAAGTGCAAGAACAATAAAACTACATTCGCATTGCCATCATATATATATTTGGTTTTAACTAAGAATAACTTAGAAACAACTAGTTTTATTGTTTAATAGTTTCAAAAATGCTACAAGTAGTTTATTCAAAAACGTGTGGAACTGGTAAAACATCCAAGTGAAACTATTTGCTGAAAAGTATCAAATATGTGTGTCTTTGTCAACAGAAACAAATGTCGTGGGTATTTGCCAAGAAAGGTGAGCTCCTCATAACCAATTAGATGGACGGAGTCAATCTTGAGCATTTGTCTAGACCTTGAGAGTAGGCATTGAGAGGATGAGCTCTCGAGAAGATTAATCTGTGACAAGAAGTTGCTATCATACCTGAGTTGACAAGAAGGCCAAAAAATTTAGAGTTTAACATAAGTAAACTTGAACATGATAAGTGTTTTTCATTTTGATGGCTGTCTATTTAATGTTTCTACTTATTAACATTTGCAACTTATATCATCAACCCTTCTAGTATCATATGTTTTTTATGAGTGTTTATGGCTGAAAAATATCTTATGATATTGTCTTTATAATTGATTAATTTTGTAACGTACCAGTTATCTCATGCTCATTTTAATCAACTTTATGTGTGTGTAATGATGCCTTCGACCCCTCTCAGACTCATGCCAAAGTTCAAATTTTATTTTGATACTAAAAAAATATTTTGGTCGCACTTATAGTTTGTTAAATAGCACTACAGATTACACAGGTTGGAGCAACCATTGTTTTGGACAGAAATTTTTAAGGGTTTCATTAAGAACGAGAATTCAAGGAGCTCAAGTGGCAAAGAAACTAAAATACAGAGTTCAACTATCTCAAGGACTTTAAGAAGAATTGAGGGTCCTGAGCAAAGGGAACCTAGAGTTTTACAAGGAATTTTGCTGAAGTTTAGTAAAATTATGAAAAGGATTGGTTTAAATTGCATATGCAAGCCTCATATTTTTAAAAAGAATTTGAAAATAATAAAATTCACCTGATACATGCGCATGTACTAGTTTTGCATCAATGCAACAAATTCCATAAAGTTTGAAATTGATTTGGGCACTTCAAAGGTTGAGTAGAGTAGAAGATTTTCATCAACATTAGGAGATTTGTCATTCATTGAAATAAAACTATTTTTGAAAATTTCATTGCACAAAGAGATTTATTGATACCGAAGGACACCCAAATCACAACGAAAAACAAATATTATTGCTAAAATTGAAAAGATTACAAACACGACACTTGAAAACATGAAATAACGACAACAAAACAACAACACAAATATAAAGGCATAGCACAGACTCCAATAAGAGTTACGATAGCAGATAGATCTGATGGGAGGTTGTGGCAACTGCTGGGCTACTTGGGACAAGCCGTCGCGGCGTTGGGAAGAGCTGGAGATGCCTTCAGCAGAATGGGGGAAGGCCCGGGTTGCGGTCAGGTCTGGATGGGTTGGGAGGGCTTATGGCAGCTTCTGAAAGAGCTGGAGGGAGTTTGACAGTAAGCGCAGCAAGTTGGCAAGTGATAAGATTGGGCGGCTAGCAGCATGAATAGGGTCTGAGGGTTGAAGAAATATAAAAAGTCTCATAGGGGTCAAGCTACGGCCGGAACACCACCTGCACTCTTGGAGATGATCACTACCTCGGACGAGTTACAACCAGAGCATTTTCTCATCATCGCGTACAACCCTCGAAGGGGAATAAGGTCTCAAGGGCAGTAACTGAAATCAGCAATCAACAATCATCAAAACCCTCCTTTCCTAAGCAAAAACAATCCATATATATAAGAGGGATTAGGATTTATATTAGGCAATGCTTTCAATTAGGAAATAGAATAAAAAGAAAGTAATTTAATAGACAAGGATTTATAATATGGGATTTCATGGAAAAGAAAAAAAATCATTAAAAGGTAAAAGGAAAGAAACTGGGGGGGAGGGGGGTGTAGGGCTGTCAAAAAAGTTCGTGTTCGACTCGCTCGTTAAGTAAACGAGCCAAAAACTAATAAGTTTTTAAAGGTCAATTTATAAACGAGCCGAACACGAACAACTCTTTGTTCGCTCGTGTTTGACTCATTTTAGCTCGAAACAAAAAAATTATATAATTATTTATATAATAATATATTACATATATTATTTATATAATAATATATTATATATATTTATATCTAAGTATAAATCGTAATAGCTCATGTGATAATGTGATTATGTGCAATTTTTTCATACATTTGCTTCAAGTTTGAATCCAACACTTAGCATCTGTTTTTTTCAACTTAATTTTAACGAGTCAATTTCGAGTCGAACACAAGCCGAGCAAGAACACAAATATTTAAATCGAGTCGAACACAAACACACTGTTCACAAGCCGATTTCAAACACGAGCCGATTTAGAACACAAACAGTTTCGAACGAGCCGAACACGAGCTAAGCCTGAGCTCGCTCAAACTCGGCTTGTTTACAGCCCTAGGGGGGAGGGTTGGACTGTGCTTATTGTAGTTGCTACAGTAACGCGTCCACAGCACTGTAGCAGCTATAGTGCCATGATCCGGGAAAGTTCCCGCATCATTTCATGAGCAAAATCTTATATTTTCTAAATCGTATTTATTATTATTTTGTATCTTAAAAATTGGCTTAAAACGCCTTAAAAGACTGTCACGGTTGAGTCAAAATACACTGATTAGAACCATGCATATGCTTTGCAACATATGTTGATTTAAATAAGAAAATAATTTAGTTCTATATTTGTTCAACACAGTCTGAGCATACATACGCTTCAATAAGCCATAAATATGCTTTTCATAGCAAGATCAAAGTTTTTGTTGAGTAGTACATATGAGTAAATCCTATGTACACTCCGAGTAATTTTGGACAAAATTGCTTGTTGAATCCCAATGTCTACGGACCTATGTGGCATACTTGGGGCTTTGATTGGGTAAAAATTTAGCACATTTCAACACTGAATTGAAGTTCTATAGATAACACCTAGCAACCATTCTATCAGTTAAAAATAAGGGAAGAAAAAAAGTTCCATTAAAAAGATTCAAACATTCTTTTTCTTTTCTATGTTTTTTTTTTTTTCTTGAAGATCATTTATCCGTCATCCACTACTTTCTTCCAAGCTCTACACTTTGTACATTTCTTGATACCGTAAAAAGGTTGGGATCGCCCTATGTCCCCTATTTGGATCGAACCACTATAAAATTTGGTTTAAATATTATTGTCTTGTCAATTTGCATGTTTCTTTGTGATATTTCTTAAATCTGAAATAAATTGCTCCTATTGCTCTTAAGGTTGATTGTCCTTTCTGCAAGAAGTTCAAAATTTTTCAGTGTTATTTTAATTAACCAAATTCACCAACCCACTCGAGTTGTTTACCTAAACTTCTGTGTGGCTGATCATTTTGGTCATGGAATTCTCATCCACCATTTCTAGCTTCCGCCACCTTCATGCTTCTTTTATGATGCAAACCATTTGAGGGTTTAAAGGCAAGTCTACTCTTAAGACAACCTCCACTGGCTATAAAAAATTTTACAATAAAGTAGGTGGCTTGTTGTTTTTGTACCAGGTGTTTAACTCATTCCAGGAGCCTCGTATGTTAATTTTCCTTACGTCATTTATATGGACTTTTCTATGTTATTGCAGCTCTCCATTCAAGAGGCCTTTATACGCACTTGTTCTCTGTCCTGGCTAATACATGTATTTTATGAGCAATGTGTTCCTGCATGTTTCTCCTTGAAAATTTTGATGTAATGTAATGCTCTTTAATCCCACCTACGTGGTTAGGGGCTTCAATCTAATTGATAAATCCCAGTGGATGAATTTTGCTTCAGACTAGTAGCTTTCCCCCATTTAAGTTGTTTTTGGAGCAATCTCTTGCTTCACCGTGATTTGTTTATTATCTATCATGAAGGCAGCCATTGGATTCTCATAAGCATGTCCTGTCTTTAATGCTAGCTCCAAGATGATATTCCGGGACTTCAATTCTTTATTCTGCACAAAATTGTGCATTGCTGCTTTTAATTGATCCCTCGCCTCTGGCTTGCTCCAAGCGTTCTTAATAGTAGTTGGATGGCATTTTGAAAGTCAGCCTTTATTGTTATCTGGTTGCTATTGGTCTTTACCAAAGATGCTTTAATAACAAATGTTCATCCCCTGAATTGAGTATTCTGTTTACATGGCTTCATTCCAATTCAATTGATTGTTCTACTGTTGACATGATAATGAAAGTTGGTGGGAGCAGCAGCATGGGTTTCTTTATGGTTTGCCACTTTGCCTGGCAATGGTACTGAGTTTGTTCTGCACCCTTAAGGATCACCATCAGTTTTCAGCTCAGATGAGTGGCTTGATGTTCTTCGGACTCTTCCTTTCATTCCATCTAGGAATTTGAGCAATCGTGACAATGTTAAATAGGTGACTTGCTTTTCTGAGGTCTCTTAGGAAGTTCCGTTGACTGAAGGATCGATTATTTTGTCAGCACAACCTTCTTCATCCTATTTATGCCACGTTCTTGCCTAAGTTTACCCCTTCTGATAGCCCAGTCATTTTGTGGATCATAGCTGCATCGGTCAATGTTTTTTCAAACTTGCTTGTCAGGTCTACCTCTCATTCTATAGTTGTTGTATGCGAGCCCATGCTCTTGTATGCAGGAGAAAAGTCCAAGTTGAAAGGACCCACAAATCCCCAAGAATCTCACCCACAATGCAATCCACAAAATAGATTAATTTTGAAGAAATAAAATTCAAAAACTTTAAATAGAACTGAATTTGTGTACAATCCTCTAAAAGCAATTTAGCAGAGTAGACGTCGTATCTCCCAAGCATAGTCACTTTAGGCATTCCTAAATTCTCAAGCTACAAGTCCGACCTCTGAATATAATCATGTCATTAGAAGAGTCAACAATGTTCAAGACACCGAAATCCTCATATAAAAAAAAAAATAGTCAGGCCACACTCTCTTGTGATAGGCATGATTGTTGAAAAAAAATCAGCAGGATTTCCAGCAAATCTATGCTTCTGTTACGCTAGGAGCAATTTAGTCTTTCATTATTCTATAGGGTAATTGTTTTTTATTATTTATAATTGTTTAATATAAACATACCCTAATAGGTTTAGGGTTAGGTATGCATGAGATTATTGTTGTGAGTCTTAAGTTTAGGATTTGAGGGAAATTTCCTACCAATTGAATTGCAGGAATTACCTCTCATATTGTAAGTGCTTATCTTATGTGTTTGTAGAAATTGTTTGTGTTGTATTGCTTTGATTTGATGTTATTGAAGAAAAAATTCGTTTACCCTAATTTTTTGTCGAAATTCGTGTCGATTTCTACTCCAAACCGTATCGAATTGATTTCTGAGCTCTTTATTGTTGAGATATCAACGACTAGATTGCTCAATATAGGAGTCTGTAAACTTCGGCACCAAATCTTGCAATGTGGTCACGATTAGAGCTTGCGGAGAAGCCAACAACGGGATCAAAAGTTACAGAGACTAAAAAATTCCTTCTTTCTTTGTAAATAAGGCAACGACGGGATCGTAGCTTACAAAGACCCATAACTCCCATCCTACAACTTCTCCCGCTTCCAAATGTCGCGATCAGAGTCGATGGGATTGCGACCCGCAAAGGCCCAAAACACCAGCTTTTGCCTCCTCCCACTCCGTTTTGAAGATCGCGGTGTACAGAGACCTAAAACTCGCATGCTTGTTAGGAAGGTGACGGTGAAGATTGATAAGTTAAGTTGTTGGGAAGCATCAAGATTCGAACCGATTTTTTCACGACCCGGGTGAGAAGATTGTGGGTTGCCCTAATAGTAGAAAAGTAGCAATTCAAGCCAGCTGACCACAATCAAAAGCAAGAAAAACTGTCTCGGTTCAACAAACTACAGGAGCATGACATATAGCCTGCGAAAAGACAAGTGCTACAGGCCAAAAAAGGATAATTTGTAGCATGTGAGTCAAATCAGATATGAAACGGATGAGTGTTTCTTGTTGAGAGGGTCAATTTACGTCCATATATGTGTGATTTTTGTCCATGAAGAGCAGATTTACGATCCTGAAAAAAAACGATGAAGAAACCGGTCAAGTTTTACGCAAACCCGCAGCAGCCTGCAATAGGATCGAGCGGTGATGTCAGAAGTGAACTCGAGCGATAGCACTTGGAATAAATAACGGGGCATTTAGACAATTGGAGAAAGCGCCAACAGGCGATATGGGACAGCATGCGATTTGGGGCTGGAGAAAATCAATTTGAAGGATTTTAGCTTAGAATAGGGAACCATTATGAGTGGGACACCAACAGAGGGTAGCATCCAACAACATCAATGTCTGTTATTGCAGCAGCCTTCCGGGCGGAAGGCGGGGCAGATGCTCATAAGGATAGGTGGATAGACAATGAGGCGATCCAAACTTATGGAAGGAGGGAATTCAATATGGGTAGCAGAATGAAACCCAAATCCCGCTTTATGGGAGGAATGATCTTCGATCGAGAGAATTGGGGAAGAGACTCACACATAAGGAAGTTGAAGATGTCGCTCTTCGAGGGGAAAGACACACATGGGTGGGTGTATCAAATGGAGCGATATTTTTTGGCGAATGGGCTAAATGAGAAGGAGAAGCTCATGGTGGCATGGTTATGTTTGAAGAGAATACCCCTAACATGATTTCAGTGGAGGGAGGTTAAATACAGGATACGCTCGTGGGAGGAATTTAAGGTTTTCTTGTTGAAATGTTTCTAAATCATTCATGAAGGAGACCTACACGAGAAAATATTTGCATTGACATGGAGAGAAACTATTATGGAGAATAAAGAGAGATTCAAACTACTGTCAGGGTGGCGAAGGGTCATTTCTGAAGCATTATTGAAGGGGAACTTAATGAAGAGTCTAAATCCCAACATACGTGAAACATGTCGTCCGTTCAAACCACAAAACTTGGGAGAAATTATGGAAATAACACAGTTGGTTGAAGATCATAATATCATGAAACGGGCTAATAATATGAGCAACACAGGCGGAACGACATACCAAACTGTTGCAACCATGAAGACATCAAAAACTAGAATAGTGGAAGTCTAAAAAGAGGCTTCACCAGACAAGAATCATTAGCAAAAACGGAGGGTGACACTCAAGCGTCTTACAGAGAAAGAGATCCAAGAAAAGCGAGCGAAGGGGTTATTTTTTTCGATGTGAAGAGAGATTTACCCCAAAACATAGTTGCTAAAATCGAACATTACGAGTTCTCAAAGTATGTGATGAGGAGGCAAGCAAGAAAGGAGCAAATGAAGCTGTGGAAAAAAGGGAACATTTTCATTTTTTCCAACCTTGAGGACAATGTATCTTTTTGGCAGGGAAGCATTGTTACAGCGGTGCCTAAAAGGAAATTTAGTCTTTTATTATCCTAAGGGTAACTGAGTCTTTTATTATTTATACTTGTTTAGTACAAATAGACTCTAATAGTTTTAGGGTTAGGTATGCATGAGATTATTGTTGTAAGTCTTAAGTTTAGAGTTTGGGAGATATTTCCTACCTCTCAAATTATAGGAATTGGGAGAGTTCGCCTACCTCTCAAATTGTAGGTGCTTATCTTATGTGCTCGTGGGAGTTGTTAGTATTGTATTGCTTTGATTTGATATTATTGAAGAAAAATATTTGTTTACCCTAATTTCTATGAAAATTTATGTTCATTTCTCTGAATTGTAACAGCTTCCCATGATGAATCAAGCAAAATACCTCAAATTTTGATTTTGATTACCAAAGAATCACAACAGAGATTGATTTCTAAAATCAAGCTCCTACCAATGATGGATTTCATAATGAAAATATTATAACCAGAGTAAATCCTCTTCATAAAAATTTCCTCTCAAAGTTCAGGATAAACATAATGTGGGGCCTTTTTCCGACGATGGCATCAACAAAACAAATTATAATAGAAGTCCATTAAAATCCAAGCATCATTTAAAAGATAAAAGAAAACAATAAATATGTAAAGAAATAAATGCTCAAGCAATGATTTGCCACTTCTGATTCGGAGTTGTCTCCCTTACATTCTTCGTGCCACCATGGATAGAAATTTTAACAATCTAAAATTCAAAAAAAAGTTAATGATATATCAATTTTATTTGAATGATCAAATTAAAAAATCTCACACTGCTACCACTGTGGCATGGGGGCCCTTAACACATTGGCATTCCTGATTATGGGGGTGTTAATATATTACAATTATGGCTTAAACATGGATGTACTGCAATGGCTAAGTCTTCTCCTTTAGCCATGAAGCACACATGATAAGGCATGAAACCCTAAGTTAGCCTAGGAAGCACGGACACGGCACGACACAGGAATATAACATAATTGGAAAAAAAAAATGAACGATACGTCATGGAAACGTTTTAAAATTTAATTAATTATTAACATAAAATATATGCATTTTTCATCATTATTTATTAACAACATCACAAAATATGTAAAAATAAAATTTAACATGTATTATGAAACCTTTGCTTATAAATATTAATTTTCAAAATTAGATATATAATATGTTTCAAAATAATTCCTTCTACTTATCTACTAAAATTTAAAATATCTTATGATTACACATTGTTTAATTAAATAAGTTAAAATTTAACTTTTTGAATTAGAATAGGTATAGATTTATAACTATTTAACTCAATAAAGATAAAAAATATAAATTATCACTTACAATATTAGGGTTGTTTAGACTCTACTTGGCTTTGACGAATAGAAGTTTCAATACAACCATCACAAAGTTTGTAACATTATGTGGATTGGCTTCAATAAACAGTTTTGACTCCTGCACAAGTTGCGACAAAGAAGTTTACCGCTTCCACTTTAGCGGGTGTAAGTTTGGATTCGATGAAAAAAAGAGAACTACAAAGCTTTGTTAAGACAAATACAAGATGGGCCTTTGACGTTATGCTTCGAAAAATATAAGATTGACCTTTAACACTCAACTTTAACAAACAAATAGAAAACTACTAATACTCGGTTTTGATGAATATTTGATGCACCTTCAATGTTCGATTTTGATGAAGTTTGATATGATGAAAGAGAAGATAGCTTCGACTATGAGGTAGAATTAAAGCTATGCATATATTTATAGTTTCTACTTCATGTGTCTCAGTTTTTTTCAAAATCATGTTGAGCTCATATCCGAGTGTTGTTAAAGCCTATCTCAAACTTGTTCGGGCCTGAAAAAAAAAAATTCAAACACATTTTATAATGTCCGAAAAGTGACGAAACGTGTTGAACAAGCGTTGGTGTATGATACATATTTGAAATGAGTATGATAAATTTTTAGAAGTGTCGGTGATACAAAGATGCTAGCCAATATCGACTCAAAATTAGCCCTTTAGACAAGCTTTCACCCAAGTTTACCAGATTCTCTAAGACAATGTAACTCATAATTACAAATGAGGTTCAGTTGGACTAGTTGATTGAACACATCCACTACGTAGACTAAAGTTCATGGCAAATCAAGATGATAAAAGATTGAATCATGATCAAATTTGTCATCATTCAATCATCATGTGCTCTAATATAACAACTGCACCCTCTATTTTGGCCTAAGTTGTTGCTATTAAAGCAAAATATCATAGAACCTTAATTGAAAATTTTCTCACGATCAAGAGAGATAATCAATTATAAAGGCTTGTGTTGAATAATATTAGAAAGTCCTCTGTGATGATGAAATCATAATATATTATTTTATCTACTATTCAATACAATTGAAAAAAAAAACCAACTCAAAATCACTCAAAAATATCAACAAAGCTAAGTGAGAATTTTTAGGATTCACAATGAATCAGTTCATGAAAAACTAAACAGTCTTCTGTGGAATGAAAATGATTTCTTTAATCTCATATTATTTATTTTATAGTTAATTAAGCAAACCCCAGCCTTGACATAATCATTTTTTTAAGAAATAAGATAATCAATATTTATATCGTTCATGTGTGTTACTGAACAACCAGAAAATCAAATGAAGCATCATAACTAATCAAATTTTCTTTTAATACAGGCAAATTTTGATAAAAAGAAAGAAAATTGAGAGAAAAAAGGTATGTGTTATATCAAATTTAAGAGTACCTCAAAAGCTTTGAAAGATTAGTGGCTAAAGGTAGCTTTGAAAAGAACATCACAACAGCCTTTTCGAAATTTACTGCTCAAAGACCTAAAATGAAGAATAAATAAATTAAGGAAGATTTTTCTAAGCATATAAAAAGTATCACTTGGGGAAAAACACTCAACAAGCATAATACAATTCCAATAGTCATGGAATTGGCTCACCTTTTAGCTCATATGACGCAACTATCTTCTTATTTCATAACATAGAACACTATAAACATAATGGAAAAAAAAGTTCTGAAAATATCAATACTGCATTTTTCTTTGTATTTTAAGAAGATTAATCACTTAGATAACTTCACCATATTATATTTGTGTTCTAAAAAAAAAGGTAAAAGTACAAGGTACACAAAATTTTAAAAAGCTTCTTAATTCTATCAAAATAATTTCATCTATCCATCTTATCAATGTATCTTCAATCCACTATCACATATGCCTCGATCATTCAAGCATAATCGAAAAAAATGAACAAATTTCTTTTTCCCAAACTAGGATTCAATCAAAGTTCTGGCTAGAAACAATAAAAAAATGCACCAACAAAGAGTGTTTCATGGCTGAATCAGGATATTTATCATACAAACATGCACAAACAGCATAGCACAGGGGGGGTGGGTTAGTTTACGCTGGCTCTATGTTAATTATGACTACAAACAATTCATGTGTACTTCTAAATTGCTCTTCCTAGCAATTGAAGTTGTATGACAATAATCCCCTGAACACAATGGACTAACACTTGACATTAGCTAGGTATACTCAAGAAAAGCTCATATGGCTTAAATCATGGCTTATTGTGGAGGTTAGTGAAGCAAAATGATGTTAATCCAAGCTTTAGCCTAATAAAGAGCTTGACTGGCTATATATTTTATTATTTATCTGAACATGTTAAGGCCATACATGGTCAAATTGCTCTTAGATATTCATATGCAAATTTATTAAATATCAAAATCATGTTAATCATTTAAATTGACAAAATTCTTCTTTTAAAATTTCATATAGCCATTTGGAAAGAAAAACTAATACATCCAACCATAGCAACCCAAATAGGACAAATTTTACTGAATGGTACTGGAACTAACAACCAAACACGTTGAAACAACACGACCTATGGGCTCTATAATCAATATCTGGCCAACTTAAGAATTGGACCATATTAAACAAAATAGATTCGGGCAACTTGAGGCCCTAAAACAAGTCCGACTTGGCCAATAAAAATAAATTGAGCCAGTGAAGATTCTTGCCCTAATCCCTTTTCATTTCATATCCTAAACCTCCTTTTACTATAGTGCACTTCCAAAGGCTTATCAAGCATGTGATGAAAAAAATCTATTTGGAAGTCCACTTTACATCTAACTTCATAATAATTACTTTTTTTTTAATTTTTTTAATTTTTTTTTAATATAATTCCCCTTTCAATTGGCAAATAAAAAATAATAATAATAAAGGAAAGAGAAAAGCGCAACATGAATGGATGAATAACATCACACTTTCAAAACCCTAAACTAGCATTCAGCCACAAATGAATCAAGAGAGTGGAAAGATTACAATACATAAAGCATTGATTGCATAGGAAACAGCTTCGATGATCAGCAAAATGAGCAATAAGATGGCTCCGACGCCCAAAAACAGGAAGAAAAAACGAAGCGAAGGAGGGCGAAGTTTCAGAGAGAAAAAATAGGACTCACTGGGATCCGGGAGGCGTTAAGGAGCTAAACCAGCTTAGTTGGCTGAAGAAGCCGGTGGAAAACCTCTTCAACAACGAAGAATTTCATGCAAGTTCGTTCGCAGTAGAGGAAGCTACCGAAGAACGAAGCGAGCCGAGACAGGTTTACAGATTTACCCCCCGCGCATTTATGCATTAAATCAATTTTTTTTAAAAAAATAATTAGCATTCAGCTGTTTATTTTTGTACGATCAAACCGATAACTTTTACACACCACATGAAATTTAAAAACAAAAAAATGATGAAGGACTTTTACATATATAACCCGAAGTTCCTCAGAAAATTTTAGGAAGTCCAATAAAAATGCTTCAATTGTAAAGTCGGACTCATCATAATACAATGTGATTAATCCACTTTACACGTGTCGCCCTTCTATTGAACTCTGGAAGCATCCGGTGTTCTGACCTAATATTTTCTCGAAGTTCTTTATAGATCAAACACCATTTTTTTTTAGCCAAAATTTTTTATATCACATAACAATATTACGATGTTAAGTTTTAAGATATAAAATTCACCAAATTAAAGCGAAATATATGCAAAAATTTTGAGCTTAGTCATTAGATATGTAAATTCATAGGATTTATGTGGTCTGCATGTAAATCTTCCAAACAAAAAGTATTGAGTTATAACTTCATCATGACATCTAAATTTATAAATTGTCTCAATCGTCTTGAAAATAAAAAATATTCACATCCACATCATACAATTTATAAGCATTTATATACCTAACATCTAAATTTTTTTTTTTTTTTTTAGGGCATTTACGGAAATACCACCTAATTCATATGTCCTTACATATTTACACCTAAACTTTATTTTATGTTACAATCATACCACCCAAATTCTTTAAATCACATTAAAAGTAGCATAATTTTAAATTTTAAGCTAAATACGAACACATCAAAATGCATTTATTCAGACAACTATGGTTTATAACAATTAGTAAATCAAAATTATTATATATCGAAGATACGATATTACAAAATAGGCTGACTTGAACTGTTTTACATTACAACCCAACCAATCTCTTTATTTAACATAACACCTATTTTCAAATTAAACCAATCAGAAGCTACACAGTTCTCTACTGGCAAATAATTTTTTGAACATTCACATACATACCACCTTATCTATGAATGAAAAGGAACAGTACTCACTTTTTAAAAGTTAAAATGGCGATGTATATCTTTGATGTGATATGAAAGGGTTGGGTGGTATAAATGTAAAACGTAGAGTTCAGAAGTTAGATATGTAAATACATAAAATTTGGGTGGTATGCATGTAAATATGCTGATACAACTATAGCTATATATATTTTTCTAATTGTAAGAGCAATTAACTGCATAAAGATAACAAAATTTTAGCTTCATATTAAAACGACAAAGATTATCAAGTCATACATAATGGGGGAAAGTAGTAAAGAACTCAAACTAAGATGGCTTGAAAAGATCCGCAGCGGCAGTTGAAATAGGCATTGTGGTTTGTGCTCCTATTTCTTCTTGCCTCCAGTTTTGGATTTCTTGCTTGGTGGCGCTTTGGTTGCCTTGGCTGGCGTATCCTTGTTTTAGAATGAAATATCAATAATAAGCAGATCCATAAACTATGTTGCAGAAATGAGTTGTAGATCGAGCAACAAAATATCAGTTAAGATCTATGTATTTCCATAACTAAACATAAATGTCATCTTACCCATGCAAAAAACAAATGCATCACTTTTTAAAATTTAAAGTAGTATCTTTCATGGACTTGTGTGAATTTCCCTTATTTCATTAAAGTATACAACATGTGTACTTGGTTTATCCATGCTTGCTTCTAATGTGATAGTGTGGTGAGCAAGTGATTTCTTTTGGGGCTATCATGTGATCATAACATCTGATGTGATGACTGAAGATTATAACGATCGATATATGTGTCTAAGAATATCATGGATGAGTGTAGTACTTGAATTGAAATACAATCATCCCTTTTTATTCTAAGTTACAATACTCAATAGATACTCATGATGTATTATAAATTCTATATAACAATTCCATACTTGAGCAATAATGTTTTCTAATAGATTCCAACAAATGAATTATCCAATTGATGCAGGCAATAGTAATAAATGTGACAATAATATATCACATCAATCGAAAAGTTTCACTGGATTTTCAATAGGAGCAAGATGGACATTAATTGGACCTATATTTACTTGAATAGACTACTTCTCAATAATGTTGATGGTTAAAAAAGAGATGGGAATGAAATTAGTAGGTATCATTATTTTTTTCCCATTTAAATTTCAAGGTATCATTATTATTTCCCATTTAAATTTCAATTATGATTTTCAATTCCGTTCTCTTTAAGATCATTAGAATTTGTAGTATTATTTCAACTTTTAAAATTTTTTAATCATCAATTGAACGATTCATATTTTTTCAATGAATAACTTAGATTTCATGAGTGGATAATTGTGATTTCAAAGTTAATAGAATTTTGAATGAATTAAATTAGTACAAGTATGAATTATGATGCATGTATTAGAGGACTGTAATGATCAAATAAAATGATAAGCCTTTGTTTTTAAAAGAGCTTCTACATCTATAATCCGATCATACATGTATTATTGGCATGCTTAAGAATGATTAAATTATCATGAAATTTGATGAAAGTCAGTCCATAAATAACTGTCATATTATAAATCGCAATAAAAAAGTGATATAGAGAGTGAGAGATGAACTTCTCATCAAAGGAGAAGAATGAATATTTTCCTTAACTTTACCTACCCATATGCCACTTCATACAATTTCCAATCCAAGATCGTACAATTGATTGTGATTTACAATAAGAGAATCATTTGTGAGTTGAATGTCATTGATTTTTATGACAACTTAATCATTCTTATTGAAAAATACAAGGATGATTAAACAGCATATAGAAACCCTCTTAGAAGCCAAATTTTCTTTTATAATTAACCACCAAAATCATCCAACATAGGATAATATCACCATAAAACTATATATTTAAATCAAACTCAATTGAAAGTCTCTACATATGGAAATAAAAATTAGCTTCTCATTAAACATGAGCCATTGAACTAGAAACTTTAAAATAAAAATTAGATTGTGCATGCTATTAGTTTTAATAATATTAAAGAGAATATATGATTTTGATAACGCATTTAAAAGTCATAAAATCAAAATCTAATTTGTGCGGGATGAAAGATTTTTCACACACACTTATTCCCCTCCCAAGTATATATTTGCATAGATCACACTAAATAGTTTTCAAACTCAGGAAAACATTGCATGTGAAAGTTATAATAATTGTCTAGAGATTCTATCACAACTTTTTTTAAAGAAACCATAAGCCTAAATATCTAAAAATTTTGAAGAACAGCTATGCAACAAAATTAAATTACAAAACCAAATTGTTTGTCTATTCTTTCTTTTTTTTTTCCGATGCAACCAACACCCAGAATATTGATCTCCGTTAGTGTCACTCTACCAATGTAAAGAAACATGCTGATTATCAGCATTTTGGAAGAGAACAACACAAACAATTAGCAGATTTTATAGAAGAAAATGTGAAATGTTCAAGTAAAATATGTTTATAGGGAGCTCACCTTCCGTTTAAGAGGTTCAGATGACTTTATCACAGGCCTAAAAAATGACTCCAACCTGAGATCATGCATAGCATTTCAGTAGAAATAACAAATCCTCTCAAAAACAATACGAAATTATACTTACCTCCCTTGGCTGCCTTTATCCTTCGCTGCTTTAATCTTTTCTATAGCCTGAGAGAAATGTAAGAAAGCTAACCATGTAAATGGTAGAAATATGCTAAAAAAGAATTTGTTCAAGTGCTTGGATGAAAGAAATTACAAACCTTGCTAACACGGTCATGATTGAAACCATTTTCCTTCACCAAGAAAGCTACGAGTCCCTAAAAGAAAAATAAAACAGCTTGAAGAAATGTACAGAATTAAAATAATTATTAAGATTACAATAACAGTTGTTTGGGAATCATTTACATCTTCATCTGGAGCAGTCCATTTCAGTTCTGGTATTTCCGAGATCACTACAGGTTCTTTAAAGAGCTGACGAGCTTCTTGATACGGCCAATCCTCGGGTATATGATACCTATTTCAAATTAGCAATAGATGGTTAAGTGAATTTTCAGTTTAAAAATGAAAAAAAAGGGCCCCATGAGATGTTAAAACTGCATCATCTTAACACTGGCAGTCAAGTACATGACAAATAGTAAATTTCTTATGTTCATTAGTGAGGCATCCGCTCCACATATGAACTTAGGGGCATTAAGCCTGAACTTATGAGCGTTAAGGCTGATACAATAAATATAGATATCAAACTCCAATCAAGGTTTAAAATTATGCATTTGGGTATTGGGGGCACTTTTTGTCTGTGTTGCAAGTTGTAAGTCTCAAAGCATCTTGAGACATAAGCCTCAAAATTAACAAATTGTACCATACAAAAAGTATTGTATGAAAACATATAGTAAGAAAAACATATTAAAATCTTAATAAATTAAAATCTAACATTTTAACATCTTAAAATGATAAAATTAATAAATTGCACAAAAATAGGAAGTTCAAAGTACGAAGCAGCATATTAGCATTCAAACATCAAACCATAAAATAAAAAGAATTATACAAACATCAAAATAAGACATAATAACATAATTCAAAGTAAATTTAATACAATTAGTTACTATGTTAATATAATTCATCACAATAAGAACATAACAAGTAACTAAAATTAGAATTTCTAAATTCAAAAATCATCATCACTCTTATCACTTAATGGGTTTTTCTTAAAATCATCAACATAACAATTAACTTTCTCCTTCACCCCATCCTTGATAGTATTTGTGTTCTCTCATTACTTGTCATCTTAAATCTCAATCATCTTTCTGTTATTTAATCAATATTGCTGAGCTCCACATCTGCTCCGTTTGACGAAAACAGTGAATATCAAGTGCAACAACAAACTGTTAAGAGCTTACTGACCGCAATCAACATCAAAGCCACCCAAACGTGCTTGATCATAAAATAAACTGTGTGAGCGAATTCAACAAGTCAAAATTGGCTAAGGAGGATTCTTCTACAATCAAAAGAAACAAACCTGGTGAAATAGACAGGTTGTCAGCACAATAAACTATGTTTGAACTCCAATCAACTCGCCTGTCGTTAAAGTTTGCTCAAACAACCTTCGATTAAAAATGGACTACGCCAATGTATCTGAAACATCAAATTTTCCTAAGCAAAACACTCATATTGCTGGATGTACATGCTCAAGCTGAGATGAAAATCAATGCATACAAAATATAAAAAATAAAAAATATACAAAACCCACCCATTTCTTCGCACTTCACAGCGAAGCCCCTCTCAAAGGTATGATGCCCGTCAAGAAGATGCAACCAAAAAAAAAAAGATAAAAACATAATAATATATATATTATATAATTAACCTATACTACCATGCTTATCCCCTCTCCATAACATAGCGAGAAATCAAGCCCCATACAGTTTCCCCATCTCTTCTCCGCAACCTCTTGCCTCAACCTCAGGCGTAGCAGCTCTGCCTCCCTCGTCTGATTTCTCTGCCAGAAAACCCACTCTTAGCTTGCTGCACCTTCCCATCTCAAGCTCGCCTCAACCATTCTATTACTTTGCCACAGCACAGCAAGCCCTCACGCTGCTCCTCCCTCTTCCTCACTTCCTTCAACTCCATACGAAAGCCACAACTCCTGCTCCTCCTGCTGGCAGCAAACCCAAACAGCAGCCACTTCGACTTTTCCTCTCACACACAGCAGCTCTCAGGTGCTCCTCTCTCTTCTCCTTTCTCAGCGTGGCACACCCCTCGCAGCAGCAAACTCCAGTGTCTCACAACCAACTCCTCGCCGAAGCTCCTCATAGTGGCCATGTGGATCCTCTCACCTAGCTCCGGTTCCTGTAATCCCACCTTTCCGGTGACCTTGATAGCAAATTTTAGATGGAATGTTGGCAATGGAAGCTGCTCATGCTGCTCTTAAAGAAGGCATAACATTGCTTGAAGTTATGATGTCCATATGTATGGATGCTGATACAACGACTTCTACAGGAAAATCCCTAATCAGTAATAGGGCTGGAGCAGTTTTAAATGTTGATAATGCAAGAGAAGAGATGAATGCTGGTGCCAACTTTCTTACGAATCCTACCGCTGTCATGGAAATCTTACATGAAGTTGAAGATACTGGAATTCTCTACGTACCAGGGGGTAATTACACCGACAGAAGTTTTATGTGGATATGAAACTAGTGCAAAAATTGTCAAAGGCATCTCATTAGAATTTAATGATTCTAAAGAAAATCGTTCTCCTGCGCATGAAAGTACAGATGAACAGCATGTGAATATAAAGAACAATGAATGGCCCTAGCTTTCTCTTCAGCCTAAAAAATGAACAAGATGAAGGAAGGTGTTCTTTGGTTGATGATGATGATAGTGAGGGCACCTTTGGAGGGTGGGGATATC
>NEWO01000056.1:1157097-1177832 GCA_003013225.1 Phalaenopsis aphrodite | reverse complement strand
AAAACTTTAAATCATAAAATTTATAAAATATTCAAATAAAATTAATCACTCAATGCTTAAAGTAAAATTCATCCAACCTTTGGCAATCATTTGTAAGGATTAACAAATTTAATATTGACTTAATCTCACAAGGAGCTAATGTCATATTAAGAATACTACAAAGTTCAAATTAAAAACAATCATGTGCCAGTAAAGATGTGGCTAGAATCCTTTTGTCCGTATGGTTTGGCCATTAAGCTTTCTGGCCGGGTGGCTTGGCCAATAAGCTCCATGAAGTGGTTTGACTACTAGACTTCATTATAAAACGGTCACGACTATAGCTAGCATGTTCCCCAATGACAATTTCTACTTTTGATTTATGAATCATAGAATATACTTGATAAAGCACAAAGTCCTCTTTAAGTTAAGGTCAACTTAGATTAATCCCCTTGGACAAATAATCACCCCATGTCTGTCCACAAGGTTTCTTTGGACGAAGCAATTCATTGTTGCTGAAAAGGACAGCTCTATTAGGTTATTTCAACTATCTCCTCTGACAAAATAGACTAAGAACCATAACAACCTAATATGATAAAACTATGAGATCCTGATCGAGTTCGTTAATATTTCCCCCACCATCAGATTTAAGCTCACGGAGATAATTTCATAATTTTAAAATCCTAAATTTATATTAAGTGCGAATATTTAGTGCCTAATGACTAACCTTAATCGAAAGTGCTCCCCTGTTATCACGAGTGATAACTAACCATAGGGTTTGCACCTAGGAGAAACCTCGAACCTTAAATTTTAAATTCATCACAAAATGAGGGTGAAATCTTTGGGTAAAGTCTTATTTACTATCTCATTTGTTTTCTGAAATTTTGACTCGAAATCTCATAGTAAACTCCCTCATCCATTTTTTTTTCATTTTGAAGGAGGTCGGGATGTTTGAACTTTCGGAGCCCACAAATATTAATTAATGAAAATAATTCTTAGATTTTAAAATAATGACTCTATTGATAGCAACAACTTCAATTACATCCTCAAATATGAATTATATAGCCAACAAATATTTACTACGATTGTTTTATGCACATTTTTTTAAACATGCCCTAGATCTAATTGTTTATACCTCACTGGAAAAGAGGCAAGGCAGGCCTCGCATTATGTGAGGCACAAGCCCCATGTAATAGCCAATAAGACGTAGATCTCATTGCAATTTAAAAAAAAAAAAAAAGTTGAGACAGTCCTCAAGATAGGGTTCAAATTGCACAATTTTAAAACACAAGTTCAAAATTAAAGTTCATAGCCTGGTACAATGTAAAAGATGCTAAATCAAAATCAAGCTGCAAGCGTTCAAATTCAACAGATGTCAGGAGAAATAAAGAGTTGGCCCATCATCAACAAAACTTAAACTGATGTTGCAAAAACCTGATGCAACAGGTTATTGCAAACAAATTATAATATATCCAAAAGGAGGACAAGTACAGCAAAAATATCACACAGAAATTGAAGCACTGCAGAATCAAATGATATATAGAGCAAAAAACATGGACGAAAGAAAGCACACAGTATGATTTAACAAAATACATTTTATGCTTTAACAAAATGAAGCTGTTGCTGAATGAAGAAGAGAACAATAACAAATTAAAGGGCAGGGTATGAAAATAATTTCAAAAGACAAATCTACGAAGATGACATAAAATATATGCATAAAACAATCATTACTTTGCAATCCATGATTTCAAAACTCAAACCTGCCATGATTACCATAAAAGAAAATCTAAATTGGAAAGGCAAATGATTCAAAAATAAATTCAAATCATTTCCTTGTATGCACCTGTCTTTGCTCAAGTTCTCCAACACAATTTCAATAGATCCATGCTGACGAATAAGTTTCAATGCAGTCTGCCCACCGATACCTGCATATCAGCAAGTGCAATGCATAAAAGTAAATAAGCATGATGCATGTAATATAAAGACAGATTAGTATTTGAACCAATCATATTAAAAAATACATGGCTTGCATGTTTCAATAAAAAGTATTAAGCACCAAGCAGAAAGTTAGAATGACGAGATTGCCCAACCTTACAAATGAATCCTGGCAAATTTGTGGCAGCACTATAGACATATATTTTATAGAAATAGTTAAATGATAAATTTCAACAAAAATTTCAACAAAGACGTCGCATGAAAAGTACTAATCTAGAAACCAAATGGCATTGATGGTATCAAGTAGGAAAAAATATTTTACAGATGAAAAAAATCAGTTGCCAGCAGTATAGTAAGATTGTATATTATTTGAGCTTAAGAAAATCCCAGAAGCTGTAAAATTTATCAAAAATATAAACCAACTATATAATTTATTTGTCACATTTATAAGTTTCATGCTTAAATTTGAATTGAAGCGTCCATAGCACCTGGACGTTTGCAGAGTGATGCATATGATTATTGATTATCCTCTCAATTCAAAAATGAGAAGCAAAGAATGATGTAACAAAGCAATCTTTAAAGACAGTGCTAGATTGCAAAAATGTAGTTTATTAAACATAGTTTTAAGTAGCCATTAATTTAAGCAATTCTTGGTGAGATTGATATTCTAGAACATATCGATAAAACCTACATCAGAGAATGTAAAAATAGAAGCGCTTATCTCCATATTTGATTCATAAATTGCCCAATCGAACACAACAATACTGCAAGAAATATATAACTTTACAAAAAAAACGGAATTAGAATGTCCCAAATCCATCGCAAATCTAGCCAAAAAGATTGTCTCAAGGCACTTAAAGTGCTAAACACTTTGGAAAGCCTCCCAACTATACTCTTGAACTGCAACACGAGGCAATGCGTACCTCGCACGAGAGATTAAAATTTTGTTCAGGTTTGCAGAAAGAGTAATAATAAGCGGCCTTTACCTACATACCATGCAATTCCTGTGTATTCACATATAAAGCAGTTAAACTTCAAATTTTTACGTACAGACCATCCCATCCCTAGCTTTTGTCCATAGGTAGAATGCTCGGTATGCAAAAATCAAAATTTAGGTATTTGATATGTGAATCCATAGGAATTGGGTAGTACGCAGGTAAATATCCCTAATAATAATATGACATCATATAAAAACATATGTATATAATTTACACACATATGTATGTGTATGTGTGTGTACATACATATACAGATAAATATCTATACATACATATAATACTCATATATATACATACACATATACATACATATATGTAATATGTTACATATATATATATATATATATATATACATACATCAAATATATGGAGGTACGTATAACAAATCACATAATCTTAAACTATTGTCATTTTCAACCTCAAACATCATTCCTTCAAATAAAGAATTCCAACAGGCAACTTTGCATGAGGTAAATCCGTTCTCAATTGGGGCTGATGCAAGAGAACAACGGAGAAAAAGCCCTATATTTATGTATGTATCAAGGAAAAAAGAATGCATTTTGGCAAAAGAAAATTTCATCTTAAGAAACTGGATGGTAACATAACAATAGAACATCTTTATAACAATATTTTTTCACCTAAAAATGTTAAAACAGTGTTAAAGAAGTGTAGAGGTACAACCAAAAAAAACTAATACATACAAAAAAGAACTCTTTTTTCATGCTTTCTTGTTCTCAGAGTCTCTATTTTGCATTTCTAAAAAAAATAAGGTGTATTTACATGTATACCACCCAACTTTTATGTATTTACATATCTAACACCTAAACTTTACTTTTTTACATCTATACCACCTAAATCTTTCATATCACATCAAAAGTATCACTACTTTACCTTTTAAAAAGCGAAATACACATTTTCTTGCATAGATAAGGTGGTATGTATGTAAAATTAAAGTATAGGTGTTAGATATGTAAATACATAGGAATTGAGTGGAATGTATGTAAATCTTTCAAAAAAAAAAAAACAATTAGCAGGAAGCTTCTCATACAGTTTCAACTCACTACCTTCTCGAAAGTGAGTTGGAAGTCAAGATACCTTTAATACTGTCACAATAGTCACATCCACAGAGAATGCATAAGTCAATAAATTGATCCATGGTGAAACCTAGCTCTAGTAGAACCTGGACGGCAAGCTTATTCAGAATAATGGAATTGGGTATAAGCACTAAGCGATCTATTATGTGTCAACAAACCTTTTCAACTTCAAATTCCATAACCGGGATCTTTTTAGAGCTTGGATCCATCAAATGACGAAGAAACCTTGGGGCTCCAAAAGTCAGTGAATCCATGTCTTCAGAAGCCACGGCATAAACCTAAACCCCAAAAAAATATTAATAAAATCAAAATAATAAAAAAATCAGAAATGCCTATAAAAATTCATTACAGGAAAATGAAGGAAAGTCAACTGGCACCTTATCACTTTTGCAAAGAGCAGCGCATTGAGCCTCTGCTTCGCATGGTGCCTATAAGAAACAAAACAAAGTCAAATCTATGATAAAATTAGGTATTTTATGAGGTCATAATTGATAGTCCTGCATTCATGTTCATTCCTAAACACTGCAAGCTATATGTAATGGAAGTTCATTATCAGGTAACTGACAACCGTGAAGGAATATTTAGACTGAACTATTGATGGTTTACATTATCCTTAAAAAATAAAAGACCATAAAATTACTTTTTTCTCACAGCACTGAAAGTTCCGTCCAAGTTAGTTACAATTTTACATCACATAGATGCAAAATAATAACAAATGTGTGTGTCTGGAGAGAGAGAGAGAGAGAGATCACCTCAATTATAGGAACACCCATCAGTCTTAGGAGTTGTTTGCAATCCTCGTTATGTTGCTTTGTTACCTACGACAAAAGGAAAAAAAAAGTAAGAAAATATTCAAACAATTCATGATAGAAAACCAAGCATATTGAATAAGAGCCATAAATACAAAGCTATTTAATTACAGATATTAAAGAAAATAATTAGTAAAAAGAAAAATAAAATAATAAACTAAATCCAGTTCAAAAAAAATCTTTCCTGCTCAAAGAAGCTAACATTCATTTTGAAGATAACAATTGATCCCAATCATCATTAGAAACTATACCAACAACATTGTTGGATGTCATCCATACAAGATTATGCCATTGGTTGTACCAAATGTCATAAACAGGAGTTGGCATATACAACCTTCTCCTGCCATTCATTTACAGAACATTATAGAGTTCAAAGAAAATATTTCTTGAAACCTATTCATATGCAGGTCCATACTGAGGCAAACATGTTTATGCAAGACCAGAATAGCAAAAAAAGAACATTGTTTCAAAAAATGTTCATAAGATGAAAAGGCTTCAACTATTTCAAATCTAAAAAAGAAATCCAAGGGAACAGCTGATATAAAACCAGAATTGAATACTATCAAGCATAATGTTAAAAAGGAAAGGTAAGATTTTGGCATTCCAAAATGACAGAAAAGTTTAATCAATATATAAAATCTCTTCCAACGAATTTAATTATTAGGCAAATCATATGGCATGGAGCAGAAGACTACCTTGACAGTTCTCTTGCTAAACTTTTCAATTTCTTCTTTATTGCCCTCCTGCATAACCAAAAAAGACATCCTAAATGAGGCTAAAGTGATAGAAAAAAATTATCCAAAGAATAACATGAGAGAGGCGAATGAATGAAAAATAACACATTCAGTAAGCAGTCAATTCTTGTTCAAATGTAAAAATATTCACCTCTACGGCAGTAGCTAAATCCTTAGTGGCATCATCCCTCCTTGAGTATCTAAGGAAGTATCAACCAAAAAAAAGGGAAAATTTGCATATTTAGTACACAGTTTTTATGTATTTACATATCTCACACCCAAACTTTCATATTTACAAAAGCAGTACTTTGTTGCTTTAAATCTATGTATGAAAAGGTGTATTTCATTTTTAAAAAGTGATAACTGTGTTCCTTTTTATGTGATATCGAAGATTTAAATAATATGTGTGTAAATATGAAAGTTTAGGTGAGAGATATGTAAATACATATGAATTGTATGATATGTATGTAAATGCCACCCAAAAAAGAGAGAATTTTTCATTCCATCACATAAAGATTACAATAAACCTGAAATAGCAAAACCCAGGTCATACCTTTTGGCAAGCTCCTGCTTCTTTAAATCAGGTGGCTGACCGTCAAACACGTACCTGATAAAGAACACACATAAAAAGTAAAAAATTAGATTTTGATATTGGAGAGGTTAAAAGGCATAAAAATTGAATAAGGGAAGAAATCAATTGCTGTAATATAAATTGGGAAAGAGTGAAATGATTTACACTGGCTTGATTCCTGCTTCAAGCAATCTTATTGTACGATTGAACATTCCTTGCAAATGGCTAACAAATTAAATTCCAAAAATGTAAAAACTATGTCAGCTAAAGCAGAAGAGTGTCATTTTACGAAAATTATTAAAATGATTTACATGGACCTCACCTGGTGACTTCGCCCGCTTCATTAGTCAGCATCTCAGTCCCAGCCCTTCCCACCACAATCTGCATATAGAAAAAAGAAAAGAAATCAAACTATAATGTCTCCAAATCATAAAACAATAAATTTGAAGTTAAAAAATGCTAGATTTACATACAAAGCACACAATTCTTATGTATTTATATATCTAGGACCCAAATTTTAACATAAAAAATATGAATATCAACTACTTAAAAATTGAAATACAACTTTTCATACTCAGGTTTATCACATCATAGTGTTATAAATGTAAATATAAATGTTCAGGTGCTTGATATGTAAATACATTAGAATTGTGTGATATGCATGTAAATATCCCAAAATGTTTATATAAATGTCAGAGGCAATCCAAAACCCTAATCTTCCAAGCTTATACAATAAAAAGCCAAAAAAAGGCAAAATATTTTCTTCAGCGGTTGATAAATTCTAAGCACTAATAAAATACAAGCACAGTATAAAAGGAAATCGAAATAGGGCTAATGTACGAACAAGGAATTGGTAGATACTCATACTAGCGTCAATGGCAAGCTTCCGACCAAAATAGCTCTCGAACTTCTGCTCCTTCATGGCCTTGGGAGCATTGTCCGATAAAAGCTTCGTTAAACCCTTACCCACACAAACACACAAAGAGAAAAAAACACCATCAGCTTAGAAGAAATGGTGAAACTAGACCCGAACTTCTACCAGAAGATCAAAACCCTAACCTTTATTCCCATATTAACGAAGTTCTAAGCCCTAAGGAGGCAGGTTAGATGACTGGATCTATGGGACAATTTGGTAGCCGGAGTTAACCTAAATACTGCCAAACAGCAAAAAATTAACTTCAAATCGTACAGGATATTAAATCCAATCCCGTTTCTCCTCCGTTCTGCCTTAAATCCCGTTGGAAGACCGACCGCGATCCCCTCGTTATAGCTTCAAATGAACACAGGGAGAGGATTTCCCCCTGCGCTGAAACCAGTTTTCCCGCCTTACGTCGGCGGTAGAAAGAGAAGCACTGAAGTGAAGGGTGCGCATATAATTTTTGCTATATTTTTATAAGTAAATGCATATTTTCATGCAAAAATTTATCCAACCAATGTGTTATAAGTGTAAATATCAAACATTGAGTGTTAGATATGTAAAAACATAAAAATTATGTGGTGTGCATATAATTTTTTCTTCGGGACATTTACATATATACCACTCAATTCTTATATATTTAAAATATTCATATCTAACTCTTAAACCATGCTTGTTTACATTTATACCATCCAAATCATTCATATTACGTCAAAAACATCACTATTTTAGCCTATAAAAATTTGATATATATATATATATATATATATACATACATACATATAAATGTATGGAAATTGAGTGGTATGTTTGATTTTGAATATGTAATCATTAATTTAAGCTTTTTAGCCCTTATTTACCATTTTTTTACAGCTTTAAAAATTATGCAACCACGCTTTTGTTCTCCAACATGAGTTTATTATAATAACTGAAGGGATGTAGAGTATTACAATATTATAATAATGGAGCATTCAAAATTTATAGAATCTATCTGCATTTACTAATGGCCCTTTTGGGGTAGTATATAAATGTGGCGGCATTTTCAAAAATTCCTACTAACCGTTTAGTTTGTACGTTTTTTAAAACGCTGTCTACCGCATTTGAATTTTTTACACTAAATGCGGGCTGCGAGTCAACCCCCGTTGTCAACCTGTGAGCTGCGTTTCAGGATCAATTGTTTATCCTGAAATGTAAAAGCTATCCCAAACAGACCCTAAATCTTAACCTCATCTGTACATATTGAATGACATTTTGTTTTTTTATAATATTACTTTCAAGCTCATATTCAAATAACAAAATTTAATTCAATGTTTTTAAAAGCGCGCCAATCTCATGCTGCTCGCTTCACTTCACTAAGGCATGATCTATAAAATTAATTTATGGGCCTTTTTATAATATTTTAAATTTTAAATTATCACAACAAATTATTAAGAATTGTTCAAAATGTTAATTTATACATTCGAATGTAATGCTTCAAGTTAGAAACTACATAATATTTTTTCTATTTTACATCAATTTTTAAATCACTTTATATTTTATAATTATTAATAAATATAATTGTACATAAATAGTTGTATAGTCGGATTAAGAAAGCACTGTTTCACTCAAAATCTTATGTATTGCATTGCACATTGCACTTTGCACTTTGATACACATCTGAGACCATGTATTGTGATTCAAATTTGGTCTATCTATTAAATCTATATTTTAAGATGACTACTATTCATGACTAATCTATTAACCCTTAGCATGCACTAATCTCAAAGCAAACCAATATGGGAAAAATATTTAAAAATAAATAAAAACAAAAAAGACATAACAGTTAAATGTTACAATCACCTACACCCAAGAGGCACATTAATATTTCCAACCAAAGGTCCAAAAATATATAGTTTCACATAATGTCATCAAGTCAAATATCCACTGTACAGAAATAATGCCCTTGTATATAGATGCAGAGCTGAACAAAATAAAAGAGTGTTCCACCAAACAATTGGAGCAGGTAGAGGGCAAAATAATAGCGGCCAATGTGATAGAAGTATTCAGCACCTTGGCAAGAATGTAAGGTTTTCAAATAGAATTATGAAATATCTTGATAATGGGATGACTAATGTTATTGAGGATCTGAATGAGGTGGTGCAATGGTTCTGGTGTTGTATGATTGACAGCTGCTGCACTTATGGCCTATGATATGGAAGAATACTTCACTCATTTCATTGCAGTCATTGCAAAGGATCCAAACCTGAAACAAACAAATTATAGCTTTACTGAATCTTGCAAAGTGTAAATATAAGAAAAATTGATAGAAATATCCAGAATTGGTAATTTAAACAGATATTCCTCTGGTTAGATCTTTTGTAACATTTAGAAGGTCACGGGAGCTAAAAAGTTTGAACTTTTGATTTTAAGGGATCTTTAAAGACCTTTAGTAAAAACAATCATGCAAAAGATAAAAGCCTGCCAATGAAAATATAACAATTTTTATTTAGAAACTTTTCAACATGTCATGTTGCACGATTGTGTTTGGCATGCTGCCTTTTTCCTAAATGGTAGGGTAGTATAAGTCCAACCTACGAAGTTTGATTTTTGCAATCATAAGGCTTATAGTTAATATGTATAATACTTTCCGAAAGTGGTGATGTTAAACAACATTATAAATGGAGAATGATAAAAAAAAACAGAAATCCTCGGTCTAGTAAACAACCAGTTTGCCTCCAAGAGTTGAGAGATAAACATGATCTAACGAATTTCACAAAAGTGATATTGTTGTTCATTTATATATAACCTTTGAGGCCTTTTACAGGAAAATTTTATTTTCAGAAATAAAAATTCTCTGTATTACTAAATCCAAAGTATGATAACAAGTTCAACATTGTACCTCTGAATCTCAATCAAATGATAACCACCGTGCAAGTCAATAATGAGGAAGCCATTGATTGAATGTAGCTATTCAAGTAAATCATCCAATCTCATTATGAAAAACCAATATTTTACTGTGATTTTATTTGTGACACTTCTACCAATAAGCATGCACCACGACCAATCATTTTTGGGCACAATCAAAGCTGATATGAGACATGGACTGATGCTTTCATGAACTAGTGCCCAGGCCATTAGATCATCGATCTACTTCTTCTATAGTTCTTCATACAACATTGGCCTCATCCAATAGGCTGGTCGGGTATAGAGCATTGTGCCTAGGATGACATCTATAACATGTTGAATTTCTTGTAGAGTGACAATCCATATGGCAGGTTGTCAGTCATAACAACCCGAAACACGTCTGATAAAGGTGGCATTGACTGACGTATCGGCTCATTCGTCTCACTGTCCTCTAACATTATTTAGGTAGTACCATCAATGCCTCTCTCATGGCCTGTAAGAATGTAGCATATAGCTCCTATCTTTGCTTGAGTACTCATCAATATTGACTCTTTCAATGGCATAAGTAAGATACGCTTCTCATCATTGAAAAACGAGTATATTCTTTTATGGCCATCATGAAGTACACCCTTGTTATACTATCACAATCGACTCAAAAAAATATGACATACATCTTTAAGCACGACATCACACCAAATCCTACAACTTATCTCTAATTTAAAATTTTACCAAACACCACTTGCCGATACTAATCTCATTTCCCTTCTTCAACGAAGTTAAAGAATATGATTGGTATGATTGGAAATATTTCTGAGTAGTTAGGCTCAATTTGTCCACCATCTGTACAAAAATTACATTCTCACAACTGCAAACGTCTATAATGAAGCCACAATCAATCCCTTTCACAGTGTATCATGTATGAAAGATGTTATGTATAAGAGGTTGTTTAGGGGAGCTGCAGCTTCTCAGCTTTTCTGTTGCAGCTTAGCTGCCCAGGAAGTTGTTCTGGGGAAACTTGTTGCAGCTATGTGAAAATAGCTGTGTGGCAGCTGTTTCTGGACAAGCGATCGTTCTACCCCTGTTTAGTAATGTTGTTTGTAACAGAATTGTGATAGTCATATATTTAATATTTCATAAGCAAAAAATTTGGAAGAGACTAACATGCTCTCAGAAAAATGCACAAAACATCGGAAAAATAAAATGTGGTGGGCAAAGTTGAAACCTGTTGCAAGTTTTAAATGTTATAATTCACAACTAAGAAAAATATACAGCTCATCTATCATATTGCTTATCACTCTGCCAACTATGCCATACTATGCAGGATTCAGAGAACCCCAATTCTATAAGAAGATTCATATTAGCCCAGTACAACATACAAAGGTGATCCTAGACTTCAAGGAGCAGCCTAAAGAACTTCTGAAGCATCATTGAAAAGAAGGAAGCGTTTAATAATTGCATATACCGCCATAACAAAGTAGATGTTAAATACTATCATGAATTCTAAAAAAATCAATCAACTTTTCAAACGACAAGAGAAACCATCAGTACAAATTCAATAAGTTTGTCCATCCCTTGTTAGCCCACTCTTAAAACAATATATCATTGATGACCTTATATACATAGAAATTTCTACTTGGGCACCAACTTTACCTTGTTCATAATCAAAACCACTCAGTTCCATCTCATACAAGGCTAATCAAAATGCTTGACTAACTTGCCTGTGATGTCCAAGGAATACATAACAAAAACAATTCAAACAGGAAGCAAAATAAACAAATAAAAAGCATAAAAGGTTGATGACGGTAAATTCTATTGCAATATTTTGCATGATTTAATTCTTCCTTCATGCACCAAAATACACTAACTAAATTTGCAATACTTATTCATAAACAACTAAGTAACTAAAAAGACGGTAAGCCTCCATCAGCACCACTGAGTTGATTCAGCATTATTAAACTTCTTCTACTTGCCTTCTTCAAAAAAATGATCAAATTTCTGAAAAATACGAATCTGTTAATCTTAAACCTATTCCAAATTTGCTTCAATACCTACATAATTCTCAAGGAATGATTTCCAGTAAGATAGCCCTCCTACAAATTCTATCAGCTTATTCATTCAAGCAGCCCAAAATACCTCTCTCGTCCATCCGGTTCACTACACACCCTCAGAAATCCTAAAAGCACTGTCGTAATCAAAGGCAAAGCTCTACTGGATGGAAGTCAAATTTTGATATCAGATTACTTGCAAGAAGCGTAGCAGGAAAAAACTCATAAGAAAGCATCTAAAATATTGGAACTTTCATGAACGAATTACAAAATTTGGGACTCAAATGATCAGAACCTTGGAAGTTTTGCAGTAATTAATCCACGAGCCACAGGACGAGGAATTACGTTCGCCGATATTGTATGGAAAATCCTTGAGCCCCGCCCCAGATCCAGCAACCACTTCCTTGAGAAATTTGAGCATTATTTAGGTTGGTAGGGTTACCAAAGGAAGATGGGAAAACTGAGATTGTGAAAGGGGAGAGAAGATTGAACTTCGGCTAGAGATGGGGAGGTAGCGTTTAACCAAAAACGCCTCGTGACACTCTCCTGACGCGCTCCCAAAAAACCACAGTTAGCGACCGCTCCCCGGGACGTTCTCCTGACGAGGTGCCGATGCGCTCCCAAACGGAGCCTAAGTCACTGATGATCTCTCTTCGGCTCGGTCTGAAGAAATCATCAAACCACAAGCATCTCACCATCATTTGTGGTTAACTAATACTCCTCTCCAACCTCCTCTCAAAATTCTTCACTCTCTCTTCTATTGCACCCTACTCTGTAAAGAAATCACTCTTTTATTTGAGGAAATGATGCAATGTACCCATATTCATTAAACTTGAAATATCTTGGAAGTTTTGGCCCAATGAATCATATTTTTCTACTATGTTGACTTCTCACAAGGAACAATTATTAGCCATTTGGTCGATGTGCTCTTGTTACACAATTTTATTTTTTGAAGCCTATTTGAAGGATGGTGTGGACATGATATTACTGAGTTGTATCTATACTTTCAAGGCTAAAGTTCGGACATCCCGTAACATCCAATAAAATTGTTGTTGCACAATCTTACCAACGTACAATCTCAATCCTCCATGATACCAAGCTATGGTATTCACCTCAGGCTCCACCAACTCACACTTCAGCAAAAGCTGCTCAAATTCAACGATGTACTCCTCCATTGACATTCTTCTACTGCAAATGATTAAGTCTCAAAAAGACAACTTATATGTAGTATGTTGGCAGATACTTGCATAACATATCCTTCTTCATTTTGTATCAAATTGTGATTTTATTTTTTCGTTCATATTGGCACAAGCACTTCAGAATCTCCCCCCACAAATGTTGAATCCTTGAAGAACTTATGGTTCCGTATTTTTCAAAAAAGCCGGTATAGACCCCGTTTTTATGAAAAATATATGGGAGAAGATGATAGATGCATTGCTAAAGCTCGTGTTTCTCACTCTATATTTTCTCAAGATTCCTGGGTGGCCCGAAATTACCTCAAAGAAAGGGGCTTAGATCAAAATAACTTTAAGGTTTTTCCTGGAGGTTTATCTCGCGTAAGTCGATCCCTTCGATAGGTAGGCTTAGTTCGACCACTTTGATAGGTAGGGTAAACTCGATCATTTTGGTAGATGGCTCAACTCAAAATAACTTGATCTTTGGATATGGGCCTCCAAAGCTTAGAAGATCTGTTGATCTTTATGACATGTTCCTTAAAACGTATTATTAGAGTACATGCTCGTATTTGGGTATGGAACAAAGAAGCACACTTCTTTAACTTAATGACAAGTAGCTTCACTTTTCCATCAAGTGGAATATCTCTATACTTAAAAACTCATTTCACTATCTAGAGCCACTCAATAAATTTATCTCGATCCATAGAACCGTCGAAATCCAACAAATTAAGCTTCACTCTAAAATCACTCTTTTATCCTATACTCAATGTTTAACTAACGCGACATCGTCTTATTGATGCATGAGGTTTCTTGGAGAACGAGATTTTCATCTTCTCTATAACTCTACTAGAGTGGTCACCGTTGTTGCAGTAGGTGACTTCCTCATCTTACCTCCTATTAAAATCAGTGAGTCTCCATTGCAATTAATTGATTTTTGTTGTATATCCTCATGAATGCATCGTTTAGAGTTTCTTCTTGGCGACATAGTGACTTGCTCCTTACATTAGGGTTTCGACTAGGATAAAGATAGTCGATCTAAGATTGGTCGAGGGTTTAGAATTAGGAAGTAGGTGTAGAGATAGGTTTTTGGTGGAGTTAAGAATGTAAGAGTTTGAAGGTTTATGGCTAGGTTAGAACTTGAAATTAAGATTCGACACTATCCTAGGATTCCTAGAACGTGTTTAATTTGGTATATGTTAGAGAAAGGGAAATATCGGAGAATAAATGAAATTTATGGAGGTTGAAAGGGCGAAATGATAGGTCGGCTACTATCTAGAAGAAAGGACAGCAAAAGAGTGGATGATCGGCGACTTAAATGATGGTGTGCGGACAACAGAAAATTTCCACCACGTGTTCTCTTCAAAATACATATTTACCACTTCAAGAAAAATATGGTGCAACTCTCTAAATCGGAGAAAAGAGAGAAAATTTCCAAATAGCATAAACCAACAGAAAAAGTCCCATCAGACTTTAAAGCAATAAACTATGCTAAAACATAAATTTAAACGTAGTTACATATCAAAATATAATAAATAGAGGCCCCACAAGACCCGGCAATAACAGGCAGGTGGGAAAATTCCCACCATAGGACTCTCAGGACAGGATTTCCGTCTCCCGCATCCAATCCCACGATGCAGGAGATCACGAGACCCACACCCACGTCGACAACATTTTGTTTACTTAATAATGAGATATGCCTGAAGTACAAGGCGATTAATCCTTTATTTGCCAGGCAAAGTAAGAACGACTGCCTATTATTAATTTCAAAAACAGCAGAGCAGAAACACTGCCTCAGAGCTTTCTGCTCCTCAAGCATCCAATCAATAGTTTTTTTTCCCTTGTATTTCAATATTGGAGGGAATTTATAAGGTGACACTCAAATGACAAAAGGATGAAAACTAACCTTGTACCGATAATCTGATGGCATCACTGTTGCTTCAATCTGCACAAAAAGTTCAACCGTAAATACTAAAGAATATGTAACACTGATAGAACAAATGCCTAGCAATTTAGATTAGAGAGAAACAACAACAACAAATAAAGGTGATAACGATAAAAATCGTGCTTTACAGCATTACTAAAACTAGTTGATTGTCCAAAATAACATCACCAGAAAAAACAAATCAAGACTGTTTATTATGATTCTTATCACAAAATAAATAGAACAATCATATAGCCCAACTGTTAAGATACATGCTTTATTCACAAAAAAAGTTATTTTGGTGCTAGAAGATGGCCTTTAAAAAAAAACAAAACAACAAAAATATCAGACTTCGGCCAATGCCTACCAATGAAATTTTTGACTAATGCTGCTACATCAATGAATTTTCCAATATTCTGAAAAATAAACCTCATTTGTGCAATGCCAGGAAAAACAATTTAAAAGACTAGCCATTTGAGGTTCAAACAGTTAAAAAAATAGCAATATCAAACAGTAACAAAACAAAGAAGATCGACTAGTAAAGTTGAAGAGAGCAAAATTCAATCCTCTGGCACATTTCTATACATTTCTTTTAAAAAACTACTGGATTTTCTTTAGTGTTGTGCGAAGGAAATCAAAATGTTTAATGTTAGCAAAATTTACATACAATTCTTATGTATTTACAAGTCAAACAACTAAATTTTGATATTGACATATAAAACACTTTAGAGTCAAAAGCCAATATATGAAAATGTGTATTTCACTTTTAAAGAGCTTAAAATAGTGGTTATTTTCATGTAACATTAAAGGTTCAAGTGATATGCAAGTGAATATGAAAGTTTAGGTATTAGATATGTAAACGCATGAAAATTGTGTGGTATGTAAAAGCCCCTTAAGATTATTGAAATAAATGTCAGAAGTGGTACCCAAATTAGTTTGCGGCACCCAAATGAATGTATAAAGTGCATTTCATTAAACTTAAAATTATCATTATATTTTTAGGTGATGTAAGAGAAATGTTAAACAGACAATAAAAACATAAATTACTTGGTTAAACGGTATTATTTTTTATTTCAAAAAGAGCCATTTGAGGTTCAAACAGTCAAAAAAATAACAATATCAAACGTTAACAAAGCAAAGAAGATGGACTATAAAAGTTGAAGAGAGCAAAATTCAATAATCTGGCACATTTCTATACATTTCTTTTAAGAAACTACTCGATTTTCTTTAGTATTGTCAGAAGGAAATCTAAATGTTTAATATTAGTGAAATTTACATACAATTCTTATGTATTTACATGTCAAACAACTAAATTTTGATATTGACATTTAAAACACTTAGGTGTCAAATGTGTATTTCACTTTTAAAGAGCTAATAATAGTGGTTATTTTCATGTAACATTAAAGGTTTGAGTGATATGCAAGTGAATATGAAAGTTTAGGTATTAGATAGTAAACGCATGAAAATTGTGTGGTATGTATGAAATGCCCCTTCGTAATATTGAAATAAATTTCAGAAGTGGTTACATAGATGCAGACTATGAAATTGAGTCTTTTGGTAAGATTTAATTCTTATAAAATCAAATACATAAATATCCAGAAGAAAGATGTAAAAACCATGGAACTTCAAAGAAAACATAGAATTAGAATCTAGTATTACGATAAAGAATACAGATTTCGTTTATATACATACCTTGCATAAATTTACCATAAAGAAGTACAAGTTTTCAGCTATGTTTTTAAGGTTCAAGAAAAAGTAATGCTGCCAAGCGCGAATATGAGTTTATAAATAAAAACATCATGGAGTCGGCCCAAGAAATTTGGGAACCTATAATACCACCTGCATGATGCTCTACATGTATGGAGATTAAATTTTCTTGTTGCTTTAAAAGAGCACCACATCTCCTATTGAGTGGCATAATGCAAAATCAACATAAATATTCGTCACTTAATTTCTAGACACTATGAATTCTAATTATTTTAGTAGTTATGTTTCTATCGATAGGCACCTAAATTTTATATTATCATTATTCAAAGAAAAATGTAATTATCACGAAAATATTTGTCAAATTTTTCTAATGGCACAAACGTGCAAGCACATATTTATGGATTAGTAAAAAATTAAATAAAACCACCTGATTTCCTTAAAGTTGGGTTCATCAAACTTCCCAAAGTTAGCTAAATGGGTTAGCTAATACAATAGCTGTCAAAGGTAAATAAAATTAATTTGGCTAAACAGATTAAGGACCTATTTAAGTTAATAAAGCCATACTTGTTTAAATTAAGACAAATTAATTTCACTAGATGACTGATCCAGATCAAGCAATTGATCTTACATATACTTTACATTAAATTTTGTAATTCTCCAAGTTTAAAATCAGCCAACAGCTAGGTGTGTTTTGTGCAGCTTTTGCACTGTGTAATTTTGGGAGTTTGAACAGATACTTTAGGTAAGTATTTTATTTATGTTAGATTTAGTAGTTCTGTATATGTCGACTCTATTTTGGTTGGGGGAGTTGCCTGTAAGAAGCTGTCGGTCACAGGAATCGAGATTTCGTTCCCCGCTTTGGAAGGACGTTTTAATTTACATATAGATTTAAGTTTAGAAAAATATGAAATCAAACTGACCCCATATTTTTTATAGTTTAAATGAAAGAGCACTATACATCAAATCTTGTATCTATCCCGAATGATAAATACAAGACTTGATGATGCGGTTCGATCAAATAAACTATAAAATATATGACGTCTGTTTGGTCTGTGAAACCGTTTTATTTGACGATAATTTCTCTTATTTAATATGAAAAATTAACTATGGTTTATATTAAGTTGGGTTCGGAAAAGCTTCTTATAAGGACAAGCCCTATAGTTAATTACATCTTAAATTACCGAAGTCGCCTAAGAATACTCTCGATAAAAATCAGGAAAAATTATCTTCAAGAAGGTTAAAAGGATATGACTTTTCAACGAAATCGGAAAAACATGTGTGCAAAGGGGGAATAGTTCAAACTTGGAACATTCATTGTAGAATTCAACGGAAGAAGAACTAGGGGATGTTAAAAATCCGAAGAAGAACCTCGGTGACTTCCCAAGCAATTCTATTGTTTGTCTTCAGTTTAGAGAATAAATATTTAAGTGTTTCATCTTGTCAATTTTATTTAATTAGAGCTTACATCTGTGTGAAATGATCACCCAAATAACCTGGAAGATGTGAGGATTCATGTCGTGACAGACGACAACCTCAGAATCCTAAGGCGAGTAGGACTTAGATTGCACAACATAATTATGCAAAGGCCTAAAAATGAGGTGAGGATTTATGTTGTGTTAGGCAAACAACCTCGAAGTCCTATTGCTTGGTTGTTTAATTCTTAGGAATAGTTTAGCTGGGGAAGACATGTTCTGTTGTTGAAGATGATTGTGCTGCCCACAACACTAGCTTCAAACTCCTTGTCGTGACGGATTTAGGTTTTCTATGGTAGTGAATTATGATGTCAAATCAGACGGCCCTATGGTTGTGGTTTTTTAAACATTTTACGAAAGACATGTTGAATTTATACAGTGTATGGAATAACAGTAGAGTGTAGTACAGAACAAACAGTAGAGTATTCAGTGAAAAAGAACAGTACAACATGTGGTGTAAAGAAAAGGTAAAAGATACAACAGGAGAGTGACTGCAAGAAAGTAACATGCTGTAAACACAAAACAAACTTGTATACCTGGGAGATCCGTTGTTCCATAAGTGTAGTTGATGTAGCGGGTACAAGTAACAAAATTTGAAGAAACATGCCGAAATACATCATATAAACAAAAGCTGGTGAAGAAAAGAAACATCGTCCAGAAAACTCGAGAAAGATCGTCAAAAGACTCACGACAGGAAAAGTACGAGGAAACCGACGAATCCATAAATCGATGAAAAGCATAGAAACATGGGAAAATCCCAAAAAACGACCACGAGTGTTTGGTCTAAAAGTTTCGATAAGACATATGAAAATGTTCGAAAAGAGGGGACCACAAGCACTCAAGTAGAGTTAGGCTCAAATATATATTTGTACTCGAGGTCGTCGAAGGATACTCGATCATCAGGATGTATAAAGTCCGTCACTCAACTAGAAGGGTGTCCTACTGAACCTAACTTAATAGGGTACTCATAGGTCTGAAGCAGGTGATCAACAGGTAGACAACCAAATTTTAAAAAGTATTTAAAATTTACATTTTTAGCATGCACATAGGTTTCAAGCAAACAAAAATGGGTTGTATCAATTTTGTTTGTAACGAAAAATATATTTTTGTTAAAAAAAATGTATCCATTCTTATCAAATTTGTTTTTATTAGTTTTGAAAAATTGTAGTTATTCACGAGTCGATCATGTTGTCGGGCGTAGGATTACCAACAACCCAAGAATGTAAGGGTCAACTCCCACTAGTCTTATGTCGGTGAATGATATTACATCCTACGGTTCACCGGGTCCGTGGGGGTGTCCTGATGTCGTAGGATGGAATCTCATTATGTTCTACCACCTGTGGCCTTTGTCATCACCGCCCTAAGCACAAAACAAAACCGATCTACTTGCGATCTTGTTTGATGGTTTCACGTATAACAAAAGGTTATACATGAACACTTATGTATCAGACATAAGCATAAAAAAACAAACCAATAAGCAAGGAAAAAAAAAACAAAAGTGGGGTGAGAAAGAGAAGGCACCGATCCACCTAAACGCCGAAAAGACAGAGAATGACTCAGCCCTCAAAACTCGTAACGGAAAGACCTGAGAAGGTAGGGCCCAATGTCCTTGAATCAATCTGAAAGCATGTTATTTTCTCGCTTTGTTAGAATTCGATCAACCCAAGGAGGGTGTCCTTTCCAAATTCTGTCTCGAATGAGTTGAAACGGACCCGAACCGACGCGACAATCACCCACAAATGACCTCCCAGATATCGGTGTATAACCTCAAAAAAAAAAATCTTCCATGGGCCCAATTTAATTCAACCAAAAGCTCTCCCAAATAGGAATTGAAAATCCTCCAAATTTCATGAATTGAACAAAAGGGAAGTGACCCGGGGAAGACTACCATCGGCACCTCCAAACTCATGCCAAAATTAAGATTTTCCAACTCCCAAATTAATCAATAGCTTCACATATCAAATAAACATAGAACCTTTCAATAAAGCCACATAAATGCTCACGATCGGGCTCAATAGAGAAGAGGAAGCAGCCACCAAGGCTCTCGGCCTAGGCCACCAACAATACAAGGAGCTCACGGCTAAGGCAAGAAATAGGGCCAAAAGAGGCTCACAGCTAAGGCAACCCATGGCATAAGAAAGGATCACGGCCAAGGCAACCCAAGACACAAGAAAGACTCACGGCCAAGGCAACCCAAATCAATTTCACGAGGATCTTAGATATACATACGAGAGTACAAAATATAACCATAATTTTGGGATGACAAATTTGATCCACCAACAATCATCCAGGTAATTCAAGCCCAACAAGGACCAAATCAAATTAAACAACCCTTAATATGTCTCACGGGTAGGAGTAGGAAACCATCCGGCAGCTCTCGAATAAGGACAACACAACACACCAGGACAAGTTCTCGGGCGAGGGCCTAGAACAAACCAAATCAAGCCCCCAAGCCACCTCTCGGGTAGGGACAAGTATAAAGCACAAACATAGGCTCTC
>NEWO01000056.1:1133656-1148594 GCA_003013225.1 Phalaenopsis aphrodite | reverse complement strand
CCTCCGTTTTTTCGGTGTTTTAGGTGGATCAGTTCCCCCCTCTCTCACCCCATTTTTGTTCTTTTTTTTTTCTTGCTTCTTGGTTCGATTTTTTATGCTTATGTCTGATACATAAGTGTCCACGTATAAACTTTTGTTATACGTGAAACCATCAAGCAAGGTCGCAAGTAGGTCGGTTTTGTTTTGGGGCTTAAGGCAGTGATGACAAAGGCACACCGGAGATAGAGCAGCAGAATGATATGTCATCCTACGACATCAGGATCCGATTCAGGAACCTAGTGAGCTGTAGAATGACAGTATCATTCACCGACACAAGACTAGAGGGAGTTGACCCGAACTTTCTTAGGTTGTTGATAGTCTTATGCCCGACATCGCGATCGACTCGTGGACAACTACTTTTCAAAATTGATAAAAACAAATTTGATAAAACAGATACACTTTTTTTAAAACAAAAATATATTTTTCGCTGCAAACAAAATTGATACAACTCACTTTTTGCATGTTTGAAACCTACGTGCATGTTGAAAATATAAATTTTAAATACATTTTAAACATTGGTTGTTCACATGTTGATCATCTGTTTAAGTTAAGGAGTACCCTCCTGAGTTAGGTTCGATATGACACCCTTCTAGTTGAATGGCGGACTTTATACATCCAGGTGACCGAATAGCCTTCGACGACCCTCGAGTACTAACATATAGTTGAGCCTAGCCCCGACCCGAGTGCTTGCGGCCCCTCTCTTTTCGGACTTTTTCATGTTTTTCTTGGAATTTTTAGACAAAGCGCTCGTAGTCTCTTTTCGGGATTTTCCCGTGTTTTCTACGATTTTAATCGATTTGTTGATTCGTCAATTTCCTCGCATTTCTCTTGTCGTGAGTCTTTTGACGATCTTTCTCGTGATTTCTGGACGATGTTTCTTTGTTTTCGTTTATATAAAGCATTTCAACATGTTTCCTCAAGTTTTGTTGTTTGTAGTTGTTGCATCAATTACACCTAACGAATAGCGAACCACCCAGGTATACATGTTTGTTTTATGTTTACAGCATGTTATTCTCTTATAATCACTTTCCTGCTGTACCTTTTACTTTTTTTTACACTGTATGTTGCACTGCTTTCCTTACTGTACTCTACTGTTTGTCATGTGCTACATACTCTACTATTATGTTATACATTGTACAACTTAAACATATTATCTATAAGATATCTGAAGAACTACAACCATAGGGTCGCTAGATTTGAAACTATAACCTGACACCCTAGAAAACTTAAACTCGTCACGACAAAGAGCTTAGAACTAGCGCGGTGGGCAGCAAGGCCATCTTCAACAGCAAACATGTCTTCCCCAGCTAAATCATTCCTTTCCTAGAAATTAAAATAACAATTCATAGGATTTCGAGATTGTTCGCCTAGCGCAACATAAATCAACATTTTCTTTAGGCATTTGTATAGCTCTGCTGTACGATCTAAGCTCTAACTCGTTTTAGGATTATGAGGTTATCTTTCGTTACGATCTAAATCCTAACATCTTCCAGGCTATTTGTGTGAACGTTTCACACGAATGTAAGTCCTAAATAGATAAAATTGGCAGGATAAAACACTTGAATATTTCTCCACGAAACTAAAGTCAAACCATAGGGTAGACTGGGAAGTCACAGTATCTCCTCTGGATGTGTGGCATACCCTAGTTCTTCTTCCTTTGGATTCTGTAATAAATGTTCTAAATTTGAGTCATTCTCCTTTCACACATCTTTGTCTGATTTCGTTGAAAAGTCTCATTCTTTTTAGGTCCTTGAACATAATTCTTCCTGATTTTTATCGAGAGTATTCTTAAGTGACTTCGGTCATTTAAAATGTAATTAACAATAGGGGCTTACCCTTATAAGAAGTTTTTCCAAACACAGCTTAAAATAAACTCTATTTAATTTTTCATATTAAATAGGGGAATTTGTCGGCAAATAAAACGGTTTCGCATACCAAACAGACGTTATATATTTCTTAATTTATTTGATCGAGCATCATCCTCAAGTTTTGTGTTTATCCCTCGGGATAGATACAGAATTTAAGGTAGAGTGCTCTTTCATTTAAACTGTGAAAATTATGGGGTCAGTTTGATTTCATATTTATCTAAACTTAAATCTATAAATAAATTACGTCCTTCCGAAGCGGGCGACAGGATTTTGATTCCAGCGACCGACAGCTTCCTACGAGCGACTCACCACTCCCTAAACTTTTTATTGTCGACAGTTATATCTTCATATCTAAGGCTTTAAAATCAACATAGTCCCGAGTTGGTGCACCCAAATAAAATTATATAGAATTCTCGTTTTAACAACTATTTTATCTATTTTTCTAAGGAAGATGTCAATATATCTCGAAGCATGACCCACCCTTTCTTCAATAAGCTTAATGTTCTTTCAATAAGACTCTATAATGACGAGTGACTTTTATTAAACAATTCATTCAACCCTCTGATTACTTTTGTTGTGCTCAAAATTAGAAATGTGATGTCTCGTATCGAGAAAAGGCTTTAAGAAACATTGTTGCATGAAATACCCTGAATCAACTAGGCAATATTTCCATGAATAATTACATTATTACTACATCATTTCAAATTTAACTCCTCATATAAGGTTATGAATGTATTAACTGGGTGGATGCATTAAAATTTTGTATTCACTTTGTTAAGTCGCAAATTAAAATATGTGACTATCATGAGCACTTCTTTCTCATTCAGTCATTAAGAAGCTAAATCATAGTTGAAGTTATAAAATATCTAAATATTTTATTGTAGATTTACAAAGTCTGATATATAATCTTATCGTTGTTCCGAACATGTTCATCAATATTGGCCCCATCAATTGCTCCTATACAATCCTATTTAAAATATAGATAACGACAATTTATTTTTCAAAAAACATGTATATAAATTAAATAGATATCGTACTATTAAATATTTCTCTTGGTGTATGCCCAAAAGTAGGCTCAATAGGGTTAACAATGTTTGACATTATAACCAAAGAGTTGACCCCAATAATGAAATATATGTTGAATATCTAAGTTGAATGCTATAAACGTTCATAAACATCATTGGACTCATTGTATGACTTAATATATAAAGTGATAGCTAGTACTTCTCTAGGTGTAAATCAGGATGATTCATGCAAACAATAATTATTTTGTAATTCATACATTAAATCAAAAAAAATTTTCCAACATCCGAAACATACTATAAATTTTGTTTGGGTGACCTTGGAGCAAATCACCAATCCATTTGTCAGCCTTATACGAGGTTTACACACTGAATCATGCAAAAATATATCTAATAATACTAATTGATAAGATATTTAGAAACCAAAATTAAGAGCACATAACTTAACTCAATTAATTATTTAAAAATAGTGAAGTTAATGAATCCTCCGTTCTCGCACCACTTTAGTGAAAGTCTCCTGCTTTATTCGATCCCTTAGAAGTTTTATAGCAAATAAATATAACGACATATCGTTGAATATCTCGGGAGTAAAGTCCGGTAGCTTCACAACCTCTACCATATTTGTGTATCCTTGAATATTCGTGCGAGCACTGGTCGTCATACTAGTGCAAATCATAACAATATGTGAAATATGCTCAGATAAAAATTGGGCTCTGACCATTATTTTCTTTTTGCACTTTTGGGTGGAGGGTGTAGAGTGCTTGGAATGACATAATTCACTTTGTTCTCTCTCTTGTGATGCTTCCTCAAGAACTTCATTTGAATGAGCATGGAGAAATCTTATGTTGTAGCATAAACATTGAAGCCCGTAGCCACAACCCCAAGAAATTTAGAATCAAATTTCTCCTCGAACTTAGTGTTTGTGCCAAAAATCTTAAATTTTATTTGCATTGGGCAAGACCTAAAATTGATGAAATCATAATTTAATTGATATGAAAATATAAAAAATTTATAGCATTTTTCACTTATCGAAGGCTTTTTTCTCTACCATTGTGATTCAATCATTGTTTTCTTAATATGGACCGAACCTAATCCATTTACTCCTCTCTTTAACTCATTTCATAATTTTCAATCTTTTTTGAGTCAATCTCATTTGTTTTTCAATGGATTTGTATCATACAATCTTCATGTTTTGTAATGAAATTCTTTTGTTATGTTTTGTAATGAAATTCTTTTGTATCATACAATCTCATTTGTTTTTCAATAGACTTCTTAATTAAAACGTGTGATTAGTTTAGCCATTCACCTTATTCTCACTCCTATGGTGCTTCTTCGTGGACTTCATTTAAATAAGCATTTCCAGGCTCATCCAAATTCTGAGAAAAGTCTTGTGTTGTAACCCAAACTTTAAAACCCACAGCCACAACACCAAGAAACATAGAATCAAAATTTCCCTCGAACTTTAGGTCTATGCCAGAAATCTTAGCCCGCAGCCACAACACCATTTTCGTTTTGTTTTCCCGTCTTAATTTGGATAAAATTATAAAATTTAGCTTATAACTAAAAAGGTAATTAAAATTTTTGAAATAAAATTTAAAAAAGACAATATCAAAGTAAAACTCAACAAGATCAATTTATCAAAGATTGCCCATCCAAGATCATCAACTGCATTTGATAATCATATAAATTTGGGTAGCAACAATAAGTAATACTTGTGATTGAGTGTGTCAGGAGTGTTGTAGGACCAAGAAGTATTTGTCGATGATTGTGTCGGGTGTTTTAAAACCAAGTAGTATTTGTGGATGCCTATGCCAAGCAGGCTTTAAGGCCAGGTGGTATCTAAGGTCAATTGTGTCATGCAGGCAATAAGAACATGTAGTATCTTTGGTTAACTGTCATGAGAGCTTTAAGATCGAGTAGTATTTGTGGTTAAATGTGACTGTAAAAAAGTTTGGACAACTATAAATCACAATTGATGATCGGTTGAGCTCTTTATTTTCTTTTTTCCATTATTATTGTACATAACATGAAAAAACCAACCCCGTAGAAACCCAGATTACATATGACATGCACGATGTCATTACCACAAAAAATACAACATATAATTATAAATGCAGACAAGTTTGAAAATCACATAGCCATGAAGAAGAGAAGTAGTTGTATGAATGCATAAGAGTTGACTTGTATGTATGCAAAAGATCAAATATAGATTGAAAAATAAGCAATGCTAATAAATCTACATAGAAGGTGTGGAATTTACTTACAAACTATTAACTCGTATGTTCTTTTGCATTTACATAACATATGATTTTTAATGTCGCATAAACTTTGAAAAGTGAAATACAACATTTTGTCCATAAGTAAAATGTTTTATATGTAAAATTTAAAATCAAGGTTATAGATATGTGAATACTTAAGAATTAAACTCTCATAGCATGGATTGCACTTAAAAACCTATAAATATAGCATCTCCACCAAGTCCACTGCAAACCCAAGAAAGTAATTCAAGATAAATTACAAAATTAACTATTCCACTCACAACATAGAATGCATATCACAAGGTCCCAAAGTAAAACTAAGCAGCCTAGAAATGCAGCACAACTAATACCAGAGCAACCCAAAACATAACCAAACGAACCAGAGCAACACAACCACAGCAGACAAAACGCACAACCAACAAAATCCTAACCAGACCAACCCTAATCATAACCAACAAAGCTCCAACCAAAGCAACCCCACCAACCAGAGCAATCTCAACCACAACCAATAAAATCCACGGTCAACAAAAGCAACATCAACCTCAGCCAACTGAACCATAACAAGAGCAACCACAACCACAACCAACAAAATCCACAGCCAACAAAATGAGAACAAGAGCAACCCCAGTCACGATAAATCAAATCCCAACCGCAACAACCTTAATCACAGCAAAACCCAGCAAGAGCAAGCCCAACTAAAATACACTGTATGCAAAGAGGGATAGTAATACACACCCTATAATTTAACATTACACAAAAAGCAACACAAATACACAACAAACCCCCAAAAATTTTAAAATAAAATAAGCATCCGCAAATTCGAATTAGATAGCATGTAATGCAAAACCCAAATAGCATGGAATGCACTCACTAGAACAAACAATCAAACTCCCCAATACAAAGAAGATCAGAATTTGAAAAAAAAAAAAATCTATAGAAAAGAAAAAATGGAAAAAAAGAAAGCTTCTATAAATAACCAAAATCAAAGAGGAACAATGAGATACATACAGATGATTCGAAGGTAGGCAGGTAGACGAGTAAAAGCCCCTCATCGATATTTCCTAACCTGAGATGGTTGCAGCTAAGACGGGGGAGAAGCCGCTAACGAGGGGTAATATCATGGAAAAAAAAGGGAATATGTGGAAAAGATGAAGACAGTGAAGCAATTTGCCCACCACACTGTGGAACCGTTCCGCGGAACCGAGCCCCATGCCGTCGTTGGCAAAACTGAAGTTTTGGGAATGAGAGTTTACGAAACGCACCAAATAAAAGGGCTCCCAAACGAACCAAGTTGCTTGGAAAGTTGGAAAGTGTTCCGCGGAACCGAGCCCCATCCCTCTAATGTTGGGCAACTAATTACACTATTATAATTGAACAACAACTATATGGAGTCTTCATTGAATCCACATCCATCCAAAATCTAAGCCTCATGCACAAACTTAAATAACCTTCTTACTCTAGAAGGCTCTCCTGTACGCAGTAGGGGTAATTAACCACCAATAAGAGATCTCGGCCTTAATCTAACTAAATCCTAGTCTAGGATCAGAAAAAAATTAAAAAAAGCAAGCATAATCTATCTTAAGTAAAATTACTCCCAAGTCTCCCATCATATCAAGAAGAATTAGCAAAAATCTGATTAAAATAAGCATAATCTCTCTGAGGGAAAGCTCCTCGTAAGTCTCATCACAGTAAGTAGGTTCAATGATGGACGAAGTTGACTTTTTTCTGAGCAATCATAACAATTAGACACTGTTAAAGAGTGGACCTCAGATGCTTTTGTTGGGCATAGCATCTTTGAAAAGGCCAAAACGCAAATAAACTTTCTGGATTCTCTGGGATAACAGGATATTATGTTAAAAAACACGAAAAAACATTTTTTTGCTAACAAGGTTAATGTTTATAATCAACAACAATATAGATAAGGTTCATGTGCCACTTGGAAAAGCTGAAACTTCCATAGCAGCTGCATCTTGAATGGTTCTTACGTGATAATATTTATATTTTGTACACCCTAATAAAAGGAAAAAAATTATATGATGTGCTTTGGGCACTCGAAGAAGCTGCTACCCATAAATGAAATCTGCTCGTAAAACCGCCATGCCTTCTCTGAAAAAGTTGCATGCCAGCAAATTAAATGATCTCATAATCAATAAGATCAACACAACCTCATAAAAAACTTGTATCAATCACACATGACTAGTGATTTGATCACGGGAGATTACTCGCCAGGTCCCTTATGTGAATCAACATCTGGTTTGCAAAGAATACAATTAAAAGGAGGAAAATTTTTATGGATTTTTTAAAAGAATATAAGCAAAGAAAAAAAAAATTTAAGGAGCTATATAGATCACCCAACTTCTTTTAATATAGAAATTTACTATCATACAGCAGACTGATATAATATAGAAAATGGAAAGATGTTAAGGTTTTGAACTTTTGGACCTTGAGGAGTCAATAAGGTGATCTCAACATCGGGTCCTTTACAGAATTACAATATAATTATGGTTACTCTATACTTCAGAGTTCAGACATGCACAATGGACAGAACAAAGGTTAAAAAATTTTAATCAAAACTTAATGTTTGGCAACGTGAACATGATTGAGTTTGATAAACAAAAACAGTCGTATTTCTGAATCCAGAAAACTCTTTAAGTATAATGTGCAGTAAACAATTACTAAAATTGTGAATCAAGAAGAAAGTAGATGTTTAAAGCTCACTTCTTGCCTCTTCATCCAATTTTCTCCAGTGACTTGACATATCACATACCGACTTTGAGCATATTGGACATGCGTATCTAGTGAAAAATAAATGCCAAAGAATGCATGGACTTAGTGATCAGACTTATGTATCACAAAAATTGACATATCCATTGCAATAACACAAAACGAAGTACTATGACTTACTGAGAATGGTTTAGCATTTCTTGGAAACATCCTTTATGTATTGTGTGTCCACATTTCAAAACACTGGTTTCTTGAAGTGAGTCAAAAAGATACTGCATGATTGCTTCCAAAATTATAAAAGTACCAAACCTTAAAAAGACAGCTAAGGGGCTGTTTAGATCACTTTTGATTATAATTTTTATTTTTATTTTTATTTTCATTTTATTTTGTTTATGTTTTTATTTCAAACAAAACATATTTGATATGGTAAAACATGTTTAGTTATTTTTTTAAGCAGTCAAAATAATTTTTTGATGTTTTTAGTGTTTTTAAAAACAAACTAATTTGTTTTCAAAAACAAGAAATATACTAAAAAACAAGTATTTAAAATAAAAGCAATAAATAGAAAATAAAAATGATCCCAAACAAGCCCCGAGTATTTGAAAAATGCAAACCTCATAGCAAATAGGGCAATGGTGCCTCATGGAGTTCTCTATACACAAATGTTTATCAAGCAATGCAATCGAATAACAGGAACCTGCATTTCATACACATCAACGGCATCATTATAAAATAGTAAGGCTTATAAAACCGCTATGTACAGGAAAGGTTGGCTCAAGTGATGCACCCAAAAGTGAACAGTGGTAAAAACAGAAAAAAGACACAAGAAACAGAAATAATAGTTCATTTATTGTCCTCATAAGTATAAAAGAATATTTCATTCATCAATGGAACCCTTCCCTCCTCTTCCTGAGAGCCCCCCAAGAACTGTATGCTTTGGAGCATAAATAGTAATATATATCATTAACAAGGAGAATAAAATTATTTTGACCAAGTAATACATAGGCAATCAAGCCCTCCAATTAATTCGGTGGGTCTCCTCACTAGAAGCAATAAATTGAAGGAACTATCACTGGATAATTATAAGTGCACTTATTATAACAGGGTTATCATAATAAATTAGTTATTATTGCAGTTTTCTTTTATTTTTTCATCTTAGGATCAGTATTAAGGTGTCCAAGTGATAGTCCGGTTAGTCGATATATCAGCCTCCTTAGAGAGAACAGATAATTTTTTGTTTGTTCTCAGGTTTTTGAGTTTGAGAAGGAGTTCCCTGTTGTTTGGGTGAACCCTCCAAGTTTGGAGAGGTGAGAAGGGAAGAAAATGATATTGTAGTTTGGGAGTTCGCCACAATCGATCCCTGGAACTTATTGATTTCCCTCAAGTCTATGCCAGACAGCAGTCATCGATTTCCTACAGCTGACATCCACCGGAATGCAGCTGGCGAACTGTTTTCCTTCTTGTTTCTTGCATTTCCACAACATACAGAGAAAGCTGATAGTAAATGGGTGGTCTTCTATGGGACCTTTAAGGAAAAGCAATTGTGGAGAGGTGAAGAGAACTTCCATTGATTAAAATAGAGGGACAGCAACATAGATTTTGCCAGCGGCAGTTTCTTGCATTAAGTAGAGAGAAAGCCTTTGTCTTCATATGGACGGATAAATCAACAATAGTAGTCTTAATGGCACCCTCATCCAATTCTTAATAAATTATTGAAGCTATGGAGACTAGTAAAACTCAAAGTGAAGTTGGCCTGTCTAGCAAACCTGAAATCTAGATTTTCTTCGAAGACCAAGAAAGCATTCAAGCAAAGGCAACAACAATGAAAGAGTTGTTCTGTGGCCTTCTCGATCATCGAGGGGGCAAAAGTCTTCCAATTGATTTTCCATCATTTACTCTCAATTTTTTTTTATTAATTAATATACACGTTCCTTTTTTTTTTTTTTTTTTTTTTGTTCTGAAGCCATTTATTGAAGCATCAAGACTTTTGGTCCACGGACAAGAACAGGATTTTTACTGGCAAATTTAGTTCAGTATTTGGATGAGAAGATACCAACAGGATTTCATATAAGGTCAGTCTGAATGTTTGAATTTGAAGCCTAATTTATTATACAGTTTTGACTTCTCAGTTGGGTTAGGAAAACTCTATAAGAATGAGTTCCTTGGGACTACTGTAATGCATAATTTTGACCAAAAGATGAAAATTTATTTTTTTTTAAAATATACCCTATCTTTATGCATTTCCCAAAATTTATGCAAACTATTTTTATTAAATTTCTGGAATGATCTAGAACAATTAATACAAATGATATCTCTTGAAGAAGGAATTTTTATTTGAGAATATTTAAATAGATATGTTGGTAGAGTGGTAAAAAGTTTTAGAAATTTTTATAGTGGCTACAGTTTTTGAGTGATTAATGAAGAAGTTAAAGTCATATTAGATGTTGTTTTAGCGTATGATTTTACTATTGCTAATATTTTATTTAAGAAAAGAGATGAGTATACTATTACTTAAAAGAATGGATCTATTAAAACACAAATTGATTATTATCTTATAAGAAGAAAAGATCATCCAAATTGTAAAGATTGCAAAGTCATTCCAAGCGAGAATCTAAGTACTTAACATCGCTTATTAGTTCAGATTTTCAAGATGAAGAGTTGTAAGATAAAGAATACTAGGAATCATTATCATAGAATTAGATGGGGCCTAAAAGACAAACAAAAAATATTTTTAAGCATAAACTTCAAAATTTCAAGATTTGGGATATTCATGAAGAAGCTAATTCTAAGTGGGATAAATTAACACACAATAGCAAACAAGTGGCGAAAGATATACTGAAGAAACAATAGCAAATGTTTATAAAAATAGTTGGTTGTGGAATAATAATATGCAAGAAAAGATTAAAAATAAGAAGTGTTATAAAAATTGGTTTAAATGTAAAAACTTAGAGAACTAGAAAAATTATAAGGTGACCGCCAAGAAGTCTAAAAGAACAATTTGCGACGCTACAAACTCTGTTTTAAGTGGCATTTATAATAGATTAGATACAAAAGAGATTAAAAAATATAAGTATAAACTAGCCAAACAGTAATGATTTAACTCAAGTGTATTAAAGAGAAAATCAAAAAGTATTTTTCTTAGAGTAAGATATTCAACATAAGTGAGTAAGCTATTTTGATAAACATTCAATGAAGTTTCTGAAAATACGATCGAGCTTAGTGATCTTAATATCATTAATAATAACAAAATGTTTTATTTTTACCTTCACATTAGCAAAAAAGATGTGGGGGAGGCTTTAAAGAAACCAATGGTAGAAAATTAGTGGGACAATGATATCTCAATTAAAGTGTAAAAAGATTTAGGAGATTCTGAAGTTTCTTGGCTTACTAAACTCTTTAATATTATTTTAAAAACTAAAAAAATCCCTAAGGAGTGAAGGAAGAGTATTTTTGTCCCTATTTTTAAGAATAAAGGAAGCGCACAAGGGTGTGCAAATTATAGAGTAATTATATTAATGTGACATACTTTTAAATTATGGGAGAGGGTAATTAAACATAGGTTAAGATGTGTAACAAAGATTTTGCATAATCAGTTTTGATTTATGTCGGGTGGGACTACTATGAAAGCTATACATTTATTGAGAGGTTTGATAGAGAGGTACGAGAATAAGGAGGATCTAAATATGATTTTTATTGATTTAGAAAATGTACGATAAGTTTCCAAGAGAAGTTCTTTAGAGAGTTCTAGAGAAAAAATGTGTTGATATGATTTATATTCAAGTCATTATAGATATATCAACTAGAGTCATTACTTGTGTTCGAACAGGAGGATTGACTAAAGGCCTGTTTGGGGCAGCTTATAAGTGCGGCGGCGTTTTTGAAAACGCCGTCGCACCGTTTGTTTTGAGTGTTTGCACAACTTATTTTATAATCCCGTTTTGAATTTAGAGAAAAGCTGGTCGCGGGTTGATACCCGCGATCAGCGTTCGAAACGCGCGATTGGGGAATATTTTACGCGCACACCCTTATCCGCTCGCCTCTGCCTCCAGCTTCGCTCTTCCTCGCGCCAAAGTACCTCTCTGTCGCTGCCGACTCTCCGGTCTTCCTCCGTTCCGCCGAAGACACGCGCTTCCTCCGCCGACTCTCTGGTCTTCCTCCGCTCCGCCGAAGCTGCCATATGCCAGGAGTAAAGCGGAGAAGCTTCCTTGCTTCCTCTGTAAAGCAAAAAACTCCCAAGCAGAAGAAACAGACACAGCAAGCGCAACCTTCTTCTCACCCGAAGCTTCATTGTCAAACTGAACCAGAGGTCCCATGAAGAAGGGCCCAAACTCCATGAAATGTTTGTTGTAATCATTTTTAGAGAGAAGCTGAGAAAGCTCTTCAATGCCTTGCTGCTTGCCCATAAAACTGGCTTTAGTTAGTTCCTCGGGTAAAGAAGCAGCTTATCCATTAATGGACATGCTTGGTGAAGTTCTGTTTATAGTTGAATTTGGGTTTTGGAGCTTCTTAGTATGAGTTTCATGCGATGGAAGAAATTTTGGGTGGTGGTGATTAGATTCGTGTTTTTCGGTCCCCTTTAGTAGGAAGCTCGGCGGCTGTCCGCCGGAGGTTGCGCGGTGGTTTAAAAGGCTCATCTGAAATTTACTTTCAGGTTCAGTTGATAAGAAGAGCAGGCAATACTTCTGTGTTAATACTTCTGTGTTATTTTCAATATATGAAATTAAAATTTTGATGAATGTTAGCTTCAAATGATGCAGTTCAATCATGTTGTTGGAATAAACAGATTGCCACAATGGAAAATTTTTTATTTGTTAAAGAAGATATGCAGCAAGGTGTTAAACCAGCAGGACTTAGCAGCCTTATGAAAAAACTCTTGTATTTTAACTCAGTTTTAGTGAAGGAAAAATCTGAATATATTAAGTAAAGATAATTCTGCAAATTAATACAAAGATATAGAATCAAAGATTCTCATTTTTTTTTATATTGGTGCTTAAAGATTTTTACTCTTCCAATGCATTGGTGTTGAAGGAGCTTCGGCAGCCCATACTTATAAGGGCGTATATAAGGGCGTACAACATTTTTCCCATATTGGTGCTTGTACAACAGTTCTATAAGGGCTTTCCATTCTTTCTCTCTCAACTTTTTAATGATTTTGAAGTCATCATAGCACTCCTTGCGTTTAGATTTTTTTGACAGAATTACATAGCTGAGCTTCTATGCCTTATGCTTTCAAATCCTTCCTTTAATTTACCTTTCCATAAGTTAATAAAAAAGAGTTTATCAGAAATATTGCTTCCAGAGACTTTCTTGCGCTATTGTTCTAGCTTTACTGTTTGATCAATTGGTTGCTTTTATCCTAAGTCGTTTTCTATTTCTAGAACTTCATAGTAATGAGGTTGAGCATTTTATCCACTTTTTAATTATCTTGGATTCTTGAGGCTTCGAGGAAGGAATGATGGAACTTGATGAAGGTGAAGCTGAATTAGAAATGTTCAATACAGTTTTTGAATAACTGAGGAATGATTTGAATTTTGTGAGCATTTCATTGGAGACATTACACTCCTATGTAAGCATCAGAATTCCAGGTTATATTACATAACTTTTGCCCAAAAAATTATTAATTATATTGTGATTAGTAATTGCATGATAATTTTCTTGTGACAAAATACACAAGTATTTAACCATGTGTATATTACATAACTTTTGCCCACACAATTGGAGCGTTGGATTGCTTTTGCTAGCAGTTTTCAGATTTTAATGCTTCTTTGATATTCTATCGCATTGGCCCTAAGCAGCTTGGAAGGCGGGCGCAACTGTTGTCTTTGTCGATGTCAAGAGTAAAAAATATGGGACTTCTTTATGAAACAAAATCGATGTCATTTATTTTCTACCTTTTTGATGTTCTTTAGGGCTGTTATCTACTGGGTTGAGCAGTCATAAGATGCACCATACCATACATTGCGATTTCAAGTTATCTGAAATAAAATATATGATGTGTTGTTTGAGTAAAGAAATGGAAATTTGATTGTTTTTTGTGTTATATATTTAAATTGAAAAGTATGGGTTTTATCTTGTACTTTGATATTTGAGTGAGATAGTGAGAAATGATTGAGGAAAAGTTTTAGATTTGTAAATATTAATATTTCAAATTGCTATGTAATCACCCTATATTAATGTTTTAATGCTCCAGTGCAATGTAATAGAAGTAGAAAACGCTCCTTGACGTGTTGGAGCTATCGACGTGTTGAAAACGCTCCTCGATCAAAATTAATATAGAATTTAATACTCCAAGTCATATATGTTTTAGTTCTCAATGAAAAAGATAAAAGCACAATACATCGTTAAGTTTATACTGTCTAAAGTTATATGAACTTAAAGATAAAACCATAAGGATTGGATGAGCATAGCACTAGCATAGCCCAATTTGGTATGTTGAGTTTTTCTTTATTCACTCCAATTTTTGACTGATCAACGCTTTTTATAATAATTGCAGAACAATGAGCTTGAGATTTTAAGGGAAAATTTTCAAATAAGCTGTTTACAAAACACACTAACCAAATAGCTAAATTGCTTATTCAGAATAGGGGCAGAATGGTCAATTTTCCATGATCAACTGTTTTCCATAAGCGTCAACCAAACAGCCAGACAGCTTATCCGGATCAGCTGCTCATCAGCAGATTATCAAGTTAAGCTGCTTATCAGCGGAAGCTGGATAAGCTGCAGCTGCCCCAAACAGACCCTAAGTATTTTCCCACTTCAGTTCGATCATATTGGAAGTAATGGAGGGCTGGGACACGATTGGCACCACAGCAGGCAGGTCGTTAACAGAAGCTCTCAGGCAACTGCTATTGCATGGAAACACTGAAATTAACCAACAATAATTAGAAAGAAGATAGGATAGAAGTAGGGTTGTCAAAAAGGCTCGTTCGCAAATAGCTCGTATTCGGTTGGTTAAGAAGTTCGTGTTCGGCTCGTTAGATAAGTTAACGAGTCGAACACGAATAACACGTACAAAGATTTGTTCGTT
>NEWO01000056.1:1098028-1118036 GCA_003013225.1 Phalaenopsis aphrodite | reverse complement strand
CCGAAAAGTAGTATTTAAGTCTTGAATTGTCCACCACCCCTGAGAGTTCTTTTGTCAGATGAAAAGTGGTATAATAGCAGATTAATGCATGTCAGGTGTGTGGACTCTCCATGGCCCAGTGGGACTTTCGGTTGAGCCGATCCGTGACTAGGGCGTCACGTGAATGGGTGGAAGAGAATGTCACGGACAAATAGTCTCACATTGGCTAGGTGTAGGGTCGAAAAGCAGTATTTAAATCCTGGGCTGCCCACCTCTCTTAAGGACTCTTTTGAGAAGTGACATCGTGGTCAAGTCGGTTTAGCTCAAATATGAAATTATACTTAAATTCCTAACAAAATAAATGAGCTCGACTCACAAGTTTGTTAACAAGTTGAGTTAGAGTTGGCTTGCGCACACATCTAATCAAATTCAAATATTTGTTTTTTTCAATGGTGATATTATATGCTCACAATCTATTATCTAAACATGAATTAAAAACCAGCATTATTGTATTATACAAAGAATAATGAATAAAATTAGGCAAGGAAATTAGGCATTTAACATTAAAAAGATGCAAAAGATTGATGGTGCAGATGAATATTTCTCTTAAAAATTTCATAGATTTTTACATGAAAAGTGATATTGGTTGAAAAAGTTAAATTTATATGATGAAGAATATGAAGTGTCAATGTGGTTGAGCACAATCAAAAGTTTTAAATCTAGATGTTATTTTATCTTCCTTGATATGTATGATTGTTATTCTAAATGTTCTTTTGCATAAAAATCTTTAAACTAATGATCGAAAGTTGTGACTATTCTTAATAATTTTGTTATGAAATATGTTGAATCAACTTAATATCAAGTCAGGGATAGAGTTGTCAACGAGTCGAGCCCGAGCGAGCTCAGGCTGGGCTCGTGTTCGACTAGTTCCAAATTGGTTCGTGTTCGAAATTGACTCGTGTTCGAAATAGCTCGTGAACAGTGTGTTCGTGTTCGGCTCGAATAATAATTTTTTTTTCGTGTTTAGCTCGTGTTCGGCTCGAAATTGACTCGTTAGAATATAAAATTATTATATTAATTATTATTTTAAGAAATTTAATTAATAATTTGACATAAAAATTTTTTAATAGCAAATTTTATACAATAGTTCGGGACATTTATTATCTAAAAAAAATTGATTAGCTAAAAAAAATTACAAGAGCAAACTAAATACAAAATTTTAGGCAATAAGAATATTAATATTATTTTCAAAAAAATTACAAAATAATAACCAATTTATTACAAATTTTATACTTTACAAGCTAAAAAGATGACAAAACATACAAATAAAATATCAAATAAAAATCAAAATCTAAAAAACATTTGTGTTGAAGATTTCAATAAAATTTACATTTAATGCAAATTCTTATGTTTTGCATAATCCTAAAAAAATAAAAAAAATACATTGAATTTAAACTACAACTATGAAGTATCGTTGTGGTTAAGCACAATCAACAATTTTAAATCTAAATGTTACTTTATTTTTTATATGTGCTAGAATATTTGTGGTTGTAAAGTAATTGATTATCGTCTTAGTGTTGCACGAGAATTCAGCACACCTTTAGATGAAAGTGAAACAACTTGTGATTACACCATAAGTATTTACGTGGAAAATCCGTCAAGGGAAAAAACCACAGGGTCTTGCCCAGTTATAAAAATTCACTATAAGTTTATGATTACAGAGGACTATTGTCTCACACACGGAAAATGGTTAATAAATTTTTCAAATTATAACGTCGACTGACAGTGTCTGATCCGCTGTGGTCGGTGGTGATCAGTGGTGGTCGACGAATGTTGGCGCTGGTCGCTAACGGTCGATGGTAGTCAATGGCGATCGACAAAGGAAGTAATGATGTTAGATTTAAGCTCCTTCTCCTCAAGTTCTCTCTTCAATCTCTCACCTCATGTGATGGGTGGGGTTTCATTTATAGTGTTCTGTGTACAGTTAATGCATGAATGTGAATTATTTTGATTTGACGGTTCGGAGAGCTTCCCTCAATCGGATGGCGTTTCATTGACATTTAAGTGCCTTAACGCTTTTGGAATTGTAGGAATCTTGGGCTCGTTGGATTTGTCTTGTCGAGACGCTCGATTCGATTATGAACTCGCTCGATTCAACATTTGTTTGACTTTCTAAATGCCTCCGAAAATCCTCCAAGTGTGATTCAATGATTTGATCTGGGCTTGATGTGACTCGGACTGGACTAATTTTTATCATTGGGTTCGCTGCATCGAGCTAGTCAGTTTGACCATAAGTTTACTAAAATGGGAGCTCTGGATGACTCTTAATTGAAGTTTAGATGTTTCTTGCTCAAAATATTGCCTCGATATTAGTGTCGGATGATGAAAATTTGTTTGTGGCGTATCAGTTGTCACTTATTTTCGGGTCAATCTAATTTGGCCGTCCGAAAATATCTAGATCTAGAACATTTTTATTTTTGTCTTATGTTTGTATCAACATATATTTATGGTGTTTTCCTTGTATATAAGAATAATTTATATCCTTATATTTTTAAATTTTTTATACTGGCATGTTTTTTGGGCCAGCAAGCTCGCTAGTTTAAAAATGAAGAGATGGGCTGACAATATATTAAAACTGAATTGAAAATTAAAGATGAACCTAAAATCGAAAATTGAATAGAGGAATCAAAAATTGAATAGAGGAAACAGTTTATATATATATATATATATATAAAATTTTGGTGACGCGTCGCGTATTCTGGAGAAGATTCTCATGCCGCTCTTGCATGTACTGAAGGTGATGAAGAAATGATGTAGTTTTCTCGTCTCGTCATGAGAGGAGATTTTCATGCTGATGTGGTGGCAATATCTGGAGACCCCTTAACGATCATCAAAAGTACTAAAATTTTAAAAATGTGATGGTGACATTAATTAAAGATAAAATGATTTATTGTAGCCCTTATACATGTATATATTGATATTTGTAGTCTTTTTAATCATCAAACATGAGAATTGTAGAAAATAACAATGTATTTCTTTATTGCTTCCACGATTGTTCTGACTTCTTAATTGTGCAAAATTCTTTTGAGGTTCGTAGCATTTTGAGGAATTTTATACAGTTGTGTCTTTTGAGGCTTATAGCTTTCTGAGGTCTTTGATGTAACTGTGTCTTCTGAGGCTTATAGTCTTCTGAAGTCTTTGAGTGTGCATGTGTCTTCTAAGGCTTGTAGTCATATGAGGCCTTTGATTTACTTGTGTCTTCCGAGGCTTGTAGCCTTCTGAGGTCTTTTAGTAGAGACCCTGTCAGCCACTTACCCTCATGGAGTCTTTCTAGTGAGAACCCTGTCCACTACTTGCTTTCCATTGAGCTTGTCTTTTGGTCTCATCTTCCGAGTGCACGATAGCTTCTCATTGAGTATTGCCTCTTGGGTTTGACTATTAGAGGCATTGTAGCTTGTAGCTTCTCATCCTCAACGGGGCTTTCTACACAAAAAACTTTCGTGATAAAATAATAAAATTTCAATTAAATGACATTTAAAAACAACATGAAAATTTTGCTAAAATAAAATTAAGATTTTATAAGTCAATCTTTTACTCATATAAGATGAGTTAGAGTTATACTTCTCGATCGATAACTCTAACGATTCTCTTCTGGTTCTCATCACATTGTTCTTGTAAGTAACGACCCAGGTGACCTTGGCGTATTAGACGTTCAATTTCTTTCCTTAATTGAAAACATATTTCTGTCTAATGTTCTTTTGCTTGGCGGAAATGACAATTTTGAGACTGGTCTCCACCATCTGGATTTCTTAACGGCTTTGATCACTTGACAATCTCTTTATCCTTGATTGTCATTAAGATGTTAACACATGATGTGTTTAATGGCGTATATATTTTTTTATGATCGTTGCTCACGATTCTCCTGTGGTCTAAAATTTTTGTTGTTGTGATATTTGATTGGTATCCCAAGCATTAATCTTGTACTTGCCCCCCAATTGCCAAATTGTTCCTTATGAGCAATGATGACCTTATATGCAGAAATTTGTGCCTTAACATGGTGAACAAGGTCAGGATAAGAACAAACTGTCTCCCACATCAATGATGAGTAGAAGGGTCCTGGGCGGAGCCCCCCAAGGAAGACTCCTCTTAGTAACTTTGGATCTACTCCCGGAATCTGTCGGGCTTCAGTAAAGAACCTGCGAAAGTAGTTCTTCAACGATTCTCCTTCGCTTTGATGAATTTCCGAGAGATGGGATAAATCTATAATAATTTGTCGGTTTGCTATGAACTGTTTAAAAAACAGTCTAACAGTCTTATTAAAGGTATTTACAGTGCCCCCTAACAGAGAGTAGAACCATGTTTGAGCTTATTCTTTAAGAGTAGTCAGAAACAATTGACACAGAAGCGCATCAGAGACAGGTTGAATATGCATGATGGTTCGATAATAATCAATATGGTCGTGGGGGTTGATTATCCCTTCATATGTATCGATGTTCGAAAGCTTGAAGCCTATTGGGATGGGGTGTAGGAGAACTGCATCAGCTAATGGAGAGGATTCATGGAGGTTATAGTGAGTGTAGAGGCTATCCTTTTTCTTTATAGGGAACTATTACAGGATGAGGCATCGTAGTTCGTTACAAATGACATCATCCAGAATGACAGAAAGATGTGGCGATGTCGAGTGAGCTGCACGTGATGGGCGAGTGGAACTTGAGTATATAAGAGTTCAACATCACGACCTGACAAAGGAAGTGTTCCTTCTTGAGGAGGGGTTTAGTACGAGCTCATATGTGCGGTATGTTTCTCACAGTTTGTGAATTTAATGGTAAACGAGTTTCGTTCATCGGTGTGGATAACGATTGTTGGGTCCCACTTAGGAGTTGTATAATCTCCAGTTGAGACTCCTCCATTTTTCGCATTCGATCTTCCATAGAAGGACCCGAAATCCCCTTATTTGCGGGATAACATCTTTCAGGGTGGAAAGATGAAGAATCATGCTGCCCTTAACTTCGTGACTGTTCCCTGGAACGATGGGCGTTGGGGTGAGGTGCGAATATTTTGTTTGATGGTCATGTAGAAAATTGAGCAAGTACTTCAGTGGTGGGAATGAGAGCTTCCCACGGATGACGCCAAACTGATGTGTGCTAGAAAATTTACGTCGGTAGATTTTATCATCTTAACATTGCACGAGGATTCAACACACACTCAGATGAAAAAGAAATAACCTATGATAACACCAAAAGTTTTACGTGAAAACCCGTAAAGGAAAAAAACCATGAGTCCTGACCCAGTTATAAAAATCCACTATAAGTTGATGATTGCAAAGGACCCTTATCCCACAAACGAGAAATAATTACTAGATTTTCCAAGCTATAACATCAACTGACAGCGTCTGGTCAGCTGTGGTCGACGGATGTCAGCGTTGGTCGCGGACTGTTGGTGGGGGTCAACGACGATCGACTAAAACATGGATGTTAGACTTGAGCTCCTTCTCCTCAAGTTCTCTCTCCAGCCTCTTTCCTCATGTTAGGGGTGGGGCTCTATTTATAGTATTTTGGGTGTAGTTAATGTTGGAATATAAACTATTTTGATCAGACGGTTCGAAGAGCTTCCCTTGATCATATGACATTTGATGGACATTTGGGTGCCTTAATGATGTCAAAATTGAACAATCTTAGTCTCGTTGGATTCGTCTTGTCGAGACGCTCGACTCGATTATGAACTCACTAGATTCGACATCCGTTTGACCTTCAAATGCCTAAAAATCCTCTAATAGTGGTTTAATTATTTGATTTGGGCTTAATCTGAGTCGGATTAGACTACTTTTTATATCATTGGGTTTGTCTCATCGAGCCGGTCAGTTTGACCATAAGTTTCCTAAAATCGGAGCTCTCGATGATTCTTAATTGAAGTTTGGGATTTTCTTGCTCAAAATATTGCATCGAGATTTGTGTCAGATGATGAAAATTTGTTGGTGGCGTATCAATCTTCTTTGATATATATGACCATACGCTGCTATTCTAATTATTCCTTTGCATAAAAATCTTTAAATGAATGATTCTAAATTATGATTATTCTTAATAATTATGCTATGAAATATGTTGAATCAACTGAATATCCAGTCAATGAGGCTGTGAAGGAAACTCGGAAGGAGGTGGTTGTACTTACTTCTAGAGGTAATACTAGCTACTACTTCTTTATTGATGTATCCTTCTTAAATTTATTGATTGTCCTATGCTCGTAGGTAGATGAGATGACATATAATTGAGTGAGGATAAAAATAAAATGATGGAAATGAAGTTCGTTCTCTTTGAAGGATTTTTCCACAGGTAGGAACTAACAGATATTGCTGAGAATGGTTTGTTGATTGGGGAGATGAAACAACCTTGCCAACTTTTCCTAACATCGACTTTCTAAGGGTCTGTTTGGGGCAGCTTATTTGGTGCGGTGACGTTTTGAAAACGCAACCGACCTTTTTGGATAAAATGCGTTTTGCCAGCTTATGCATTTTGAAAACGCGTTTTCACTTTTCATACCGCACCTAAATAGGTGCGGTGACAACTTTCTGACAGCGGTCTAGTTTTGTAAAAAAAATAAAAATTTATAGTAGCCACTTCACCTAGCTTATCAACATATTATTTTTAATCAGCTTATCGACAGATGATTCAATAAGCTGCAGCTGCCCCAAACAAACCCTAAATCTTATAAATCAACACTGGTTGGATAACTAACTAACTAACTGAATATGAGAAAGTCTAAATGCAAAACACAAACTTTAATACCACTCAGTCATATATCGGGTTTAGAAGGTAGCACACCCTCACAATACATGACGTGATAAAAACAGTTAAACATGTTTCGTTTTCTTTAAGAAAACAAATGTATGCATATAATGACATAAAGATAAAGAAAACTAAAATGTATTCCTTCAATAAGCATCTAACTAATACGTAAAAAAAATAGCATCACTTAAACATGCTAATATGAAAATAAGGAAAAAAGTACTCATAATAGAACAACTAATGTGAAGCTAAAAATACCAAAAGTAAATTTAAAGTTGGAAAGCCCGTTCAGGTGGAAATGATTTGGTAAGCGACTAAGTAAAACGTGTTATATAAAAATATCAATGAGTGAGCTTGAAAAATCAAACTCAGTAAATAATAGTTATTCATTAAAGCACATAAGATAAGAAAAAATGAGGCTGCTAGAGGCAGGTGTCAATGGGCTCTATACGTAACAATCGTGTCGTTGCTTTCCTAACCAGCTCTAGTTGCAACTGTATCGTAAGGGTTTAGGCATAAAGGGAACTAGGGATCTAAGACTATGATAGAGTTGCTACCTCTTGTATGAGTGAGAGGATTAGAGATTTCAAGGAGGTTCTATTTATTTTATTCGAATATTTTGAATAATACGGGTGTAATATTTAAATTTAAATGTAAAATATATAATATTTGGAAATTGAAAATACATTTTGAGGCATTCATATAAAAGCACACAATTCTTATGTATTTACGTATCGTACACTTAACTTTTATATTAACACACACAATATTTAAATTATTAATATCACATAAAAAACAACACTAACTACAGAAGCACCGTATATAAATATAGAGGTTTAATTGCAAGATATGTAAATACATCAGAGTTATGTGATACCAATGCAAATTTTTCTAATATATATTGTAAAATAAAAATTGAATATTATAGTTAGCCTACGGTGCCAAATGGGTATCGATTGGCTGCAACTGGTGGGTTTTATCGGTTGTTTTTTGTTCTCATTCTCAACATCTAGCAGCAAAGTTGCGTGGGAAAGGAAGGAAACGGATGTCCATGGAGAACACCGCTGAGTGCCGCCTAAGGACAATCTCCGGTCATCTTCAAGCCAGCGCCGGCGGCGATACGCAATCCCAGTTGAGTGCTAGTTCTACTTCTGGAGAGTATGTCCACGGTGAGTTATCTGTATGGCTCTGCTCTTCAATTTTTCTTATAGGGTTCTTTACTTGCGGATTGTTTTTTTTTCCGGCTGTTGAAGAGCTTCAGTTTATGGAAATCCTTACGACAGTTTTATCGAACGTGGGTCCATTATGCTTGATCAATGTTTCAGTTTTTATTTTATTGGTTTGGGAAGTGGATATTGTCTGCTTGAATAATGAAGCATGGGGACTATTGACCATAGTGTTGGTCCACATGTCGACTGCAAGTCTACAAGGCAAGTCGGTTGGTTTCTGGTCCACCCATGTGTTAGATCACGCTGTCCTGAAACTGCACTGGGTGGGTGGCCTTCGGAATATGGCACTCGAGAACCTGATACTGGAGGCGACGAAGGAGACCCAGATTCCAGCAACCGACGACCCAAAATGGAGCGGTAGCCCTTTGGCACTTTTTTCGCAGACGAATTAATGGGCTAGACAGCCTCCGGGATAGTAATCAACGGCAGTTCTACAGAAGAAATAATTGCAGACCACTAAGTGACCCAAATGCGGCTATTTCATTGTCTGTCTCTGCGGAGATGAAGAGTGATAACTACCCTTGTCATGGCAATATTAACCTTTTAATAGAAACCTTGCTCTGTGGACTGATTGGCTAGCATCACATGGTCACCTTCATAGCAGCTAGCGGGCACGCTTACCTCACTATAATTTTTTACTAGAAGGAAGGTGGAGGAGATGAAGCCATTGTGGGGTGAATTAGCCAAGGCCATTGAACCTCAAAGCACTCTGCTTGCCCCGTAGTTTCAGTTACATCTATAACAACATACTGGACTAACAAAGAAAGGTCTTCATGGAACTCTGGCCTCCTTTATGTGAACAATGAATAGGAGTCTTTAACACCTAGAGAGAAGAGCTTCAATTATAGCCGATTTTTTTGAGTAAATACAAGAAGCCGAGCATTCTTCCCTTTGTTCTCTTTATTTCTATCCCATTATTTTATTTTTCCCTTTATCACAATCCTTGCCACTGAAGTGTCTTTGTAGTCAAATACATTTAATATCTGAGGCATTAAACTAGATGCTTGCAACTAGTCCTATTAGGAGTTTAACATTCCAGATCCAAGAGCTTTTGTTGTAGCCATTTTTATCGAGTGAATTATAAGAACCAGATTGTTCTTTCATTTTATCTCTTCTTTATTGTTATACTTTTTGTCTTTCTCTCATTCGCTATCTCTACCATTAAAAATATCTTTGCAGTTGGGTTCATTGCATTAAACTCAATGATAACAACTGATACTTGAGGTGAGATTTGGATGGTGGAAGGTGAAGGTTTGTTGAAGATTCTAGTGATGCTCCGTTGCATCTTATAGTTAAGGCCTCCTAATGATAACAAGAGAGGTGGTGCCTTACTCCACTCAGCTTTATATTATAATGATGGAAATGAACAAAGTTTTTACTTTTTTTTCCTAGTTAGGTTCCTTAGCTTCCCTCTACATTGCAGGAAATGGAAGGAATGAAAAATATTCCTTTTACATGACAATATTTCAATATGGGATTGATGGGGAGGAGATCATCACTAAATTTTATTGGTCTACAAACCAATGAGTGTTTGCATTGTTGCCCCCAACAAGAATGCAATAACATAAGTAGGGCTGGTGAGGGTTGACTTTTGCTATATAAATAGTCTTGGAATGTTTCTCTGTAAGATTTAAGATTTCTTAACTTGATTCTGTCATTGGAGTTATCAACCCCGACAGAGCAACCCGTCGTTATGTGGGATTGGTAGGATGAGTATGTCAAATATTGGGATTTAGTCAGATACACAACATTAAGTTGTTTATTAATATCATAGGAACAATAGAGATGTGGGTTGCCTTTTGATAGTTTGGATGTTGGGATTATTACTAAATGAGCTACATAGATTTCGACTAATGAGATTTCTTTGAGGATGAGGATCTTAAAGAAGAAGAAAAAAGGAGGGAGGACAATAACAAAGAAAAGAGAGAGTGAGATGAGGTAGCTATATCTCATGCTGCTTGAAGACCATTCAAACATTTCACATGGAAGCAACTTGCTCTTGGGTTTCTTTCCTACTTCTCTCAAGGTGGCTATGCTCTACCTGATGCCAAAAATTCATTCATATCATTCTACAAGTTGTTTATATGAGAAGTTGGTGTTCCATCTCAAGTAGAGCCTAAAAGTTTTCGACACAAAATATTTTTTCTCCATCCTTTTGTTGTATTATATTGAGAAATGATAGGAAGGAGTGACCACTAGTCAGTTGTAGAGGTGTAGGTACATAACCTCTTTCTTGAGGCATGACATAGTTGTGGGTAAACTACATGTATGGGAATTGCATGGCTATCAATGTGATATGTTGTTATTAGGTGGATTTGGAATATTCATTTATAAGGCAAAAGTGGCTCTTAGGTATTACTAACTCAGTATCCCTGTGAAATTTTATGGCAACACTGAGTGAGTAACTCACTACTTGTACATCACAAATCCTTGGATTCAAAGACCATCATACGAACTTAATCAGAGATGGCGATGCACCATGGAAAGGACACCTACATAGAAGCCAATTACTTTCTAACCCTCATAAATTATATTTAAAAGCATAAGCATTTCCATCAAATCTTTGCATGTTCTTTACGTTCTATCCTCACTTTATTCGTCACAATGAGCTCGAATAATCCATTATCTTTGATTTTGCATTCGTTGAATGAGATCATTCAAATTTGAAAGAAGAGAAATGAAGAGGATTCAAATTTGAATGAAGTGAAATGAAGAGGACACCTACATAGAAGCCAATTGTCACTCCAATTTTGCCTCCACGTTCATTTTTCTTTATCTTGCCATTAAAGTAAAAATATTGCTTCTCAATCCAATTACTTTTTTGCCCTAAATGACAAACTTGGACGGATTTTGAGACTCACCCATAGTCAACATTTACAATAGAGAGCAAAAATGCAATTGATGCTTGACTAGAACCTTTCCCTTTGGCCGGGGTGTTGATGTTCTAGCCATATTTAAGACTCTTTTTAAGAGTGAGATAATGACCCATATCAAAAGTAGCCAAAGAAATTGGTACCTCCATAATGTAGGCATCAATAATGCTATCTTATGACACCAACACTACAACTTCCACAATAACTAGAGCCTTCAAGGATAGGGCAAACGAATGCTCCATCACATACACAACTTTAATATTTACTATGATTAGTATGATATGGAGGAGATCCAATCCATTGGGTGAAAATTAAAGTCAACTTTGATTACCTCATTGATCCATTCTTTCAATTTTTTTGGTTGTCAAAAACTTCGTTGTTGAAATTTTTATCCATATGAATATGTGCTTTGATTGGGACTTTTGGCTTATACTTTTATACCCAACTTAATGTTTTTGATTCCTAGCATGTAATATTTAGAGGATGGAGTGATATTCTATTTTTTGGATTTAGATCTTCATAGGTTGACGGATGGACTTGTTTTAAAATTTTTCTCTTCTGATTTTGTTGATGGCAGGGAGCATGTTCTATTTGTGAGGTTGAGGCTGATGAAGGAGAGGCCATAGAGGTCGATCTTGAAGGAACTTTAGGCTCACTTCAATGTAAGATGAATATAGAAGAGGGGTAATCATAGCTATGGTAAACTTGTGTCTTGATCAAACATAAGGATGATGCTGTGTTACTTTAGGCAATTGGATAAGATATAGAGTATTAATGTTGATAGGTTTACATGGACTAGTTGACGGTCGAGAGAGATCAATTGTCATTCACTCTTTATGAATGTAGTGATCAGGAAGACTTAGATTATGTTAATTTTGACTTCAATTGTGTCAACTAGAATTATTTTGGCTTTATTTAGTGTGGCTTATGTTTCTTTTTTATTTTTTTGGTTTGAATTCATAAAAGCTACTTTATGGACTTATTGAACCCATATTTGTCTTTGAATCACACTGAAGGAATAGAAAGTTAGGAAGGAGAGAGAATAGGAATAGAGGGGGAGCGAAGAGAGAGCTAAGCAATTGAGTTAATTCTAAGGGTGTGCAGTATGATGAGGGCTTTTCTTTGTCTGTAGTAGATAGAGAGGTCATGGGGATCAAATCCCGATTTACATTTAATACCCCATATTTATAGGGGTTGATCTTTATAAAATGACTCATTTAGGCCCATATCATCTTTAGACTGCTAGACATATATAATTGTATTGTTAATCATATCCCTACTAGGGCTGGGATTTTGGACCCCCCTCTTTCGTACTCGATTTTTTAGAGCGACCTCCCGAACTCGACCCATGATTACTTGGCTAACTCTTGCTTGATCGTTTGAAGCTTCAAGTTGACCCTTTCATCATTTTGGGGCCTGGACTCTTCTGTATGTCCAACTCGTATTGGAAGGCAGACCGAGAATCATTTGGTCTTTGTTGGTCAGAATAACCACTTTTGGTTATACAAAACTGCCAATTTCATATATTGTCAAAATCTGAATTTCATTTTATTTTCAAAATTTGATTTTATTGAAGCAAATTGTATCAATAACACTATCTAATTTTCTCACCTATACAACCTCCATATATATTTTTTATCCGTTGCTATCACAATGCAGGGCAAAAACTTTATTATATGTCGTTATATGAAGTGTATTTATAACAAACTGGTGTTCTATCACGTGTTGGAGGCTTTTATCTTTCTACGTCCCCAATATCTATTGTAGTAGTTTGGAAATCAATAGGAGTAATTAACCTCATTTCTATTGCTCAAAAGTATTTTGGATGGAGCTTTTACAGGTTGGCTATGACGAGGTTTAGTAATCAAGTTGTTATGTATTTGTGTAGGAATTTTTTTCTATAGAAAGCCAATTTGTGCTATCACTCTTTGGTGTATCAAAATTTTGTCTTTAGGGTGAACTTGACCTCCAGAATTGCATGCTCAACATCATCCGACACTGCCTTGATAAAGCTGAGAAACTGGCAAATTGTAGCTTGTGCAAAATTGGATCTTTTGACTCATATGGTGATGGTTTACCTTTCATGGGGGCATGTTTACGTCCATAAATATATGCTTGCTTAATCTTTTGATGGAAAAGACTGATGAAATCCATAAGATGATTAATTTCAAAGTTGCTTAATTGGTCCCAAGCAATTATTTTCTAATCAATGTTGGTTCCATTGAATTGGGTATATTTGTCAACATAAAGTGAGTACAACTTGATGAGATTCAGTCAATTTTGTCAGTCATAATTTCTGAAGATGGTTCAATCACATTTTTCAAGACAATTGAAATTTGTTCTTTGTTTTAAATGTATTTACACTTCATGGAGGATAATGCAAAAAATAATGCCACCTTATGCAAATCTTGATGTTGGGGTGTCAAAAACCCGACACGCCTACATTACTCAAACTCAACTAAAAAATTTCGAGTTAGGGTTGACCCAAATATTTTTTGAGTCGGATTCGGGTCAAAGAATTTAACCCTTTTATTATTCGGGTCAGGTTTGAGTTGAACCTGAAAATCTAAACATGACCCGAATAAGTATTCGAGTCGTGTTTAGGTTAGCCGGTGAACCTCGGGCTGAGGTTTTAGTTTTCGATCCATTTATTTTACTGGGCGGGTTCGGATGACCCTATTCGGGTCGAACCGAACTCGACCTGTTAACCCGAACTGACACCCATACCTAAATGTTGTGGGTGTTCTAATGCACATATATAACATATTATCATACTCCAGACCGGAATGCGATACACCTTGACAACATAGGGCATTATGCAAAGATTTAAACCAGTTTTGTATTATCTAATGAAAATATTGTATACAAGCGAAAAGTAAAATGAACAATTGAAAATATGTTTTATTTCATTTCATATATAAGAATTCCATAACTGATGCATCTGAAGAAAAAAAAGAAAATAAACTAAAATAAGAATGTCTACTATTTAAACCCATAAGAGAAAAATATAATAATTAAAACAAACTGAAAAATGCTAAAAAGTGAATTTGAAGTTGTAAAGTTTGCTCCTTTGATGACGGTCCTCTTAGTGGTTGAATGAAAGTTGTCATAAAAAACTATCAATGAGTGAGTTTGACAAATTAAACTCTATAAATAACTACTATTTCTTAAAACATAAAAAAACAATGATTGATGCATGCAATATGAACAACAAAACGAGACAATTTACTATATGCATCTATGTAATATTATCTTAAAAAAAGATGATATTGAAATCATACTAACATGAACTTGCTCAATCAATTGAATAAGATATAAAATTTTTGACAAGCAATACGACCACTTTAAATTCAATTAAATTTTATTTATGTATGACTTAACAATAATTTGTTATTCATTTCAGTTTTATTTATGTTCATATAGCTTATTTTATCAAGCACCCTAAAGCTTGGAAGAACACCAATCTTATATAACCCGACCATTTTCATAGAGTCATTATTCTATGAGACCGTGAGCCTGACTAATATCCAAAAGGGTTTCTGTAAGAACTAAACCATTATTTTTATTATTTTTCCTTTTCTCGCTCGCACAACTCTCTAAATTGCAAACCTCCTTCCTCTTTCATTTGAATCTTGCGATTCTGTGAATCTCACAGTCATGCTTTGCTGCCTTCCTAATCGAGATAGCTATTGAACTTTTCTATTTCTCCCTTGATACCACTACCTTATTGCAATTATATAAGTAAGTTGAAGCCTAGGGCATCCCAAAACTCCTTACAACCAATGATCCTTCTTACACTCTTGGTTAGTGTTATCCATGAAGGCAACGATGGGATAGTGGCATAAAGAGACCATCAAACTTTTATCCTTCTCCTCCAACTTCACAGCTACCAGTCCTCTTTCTCATGTTACTATTGGAGCCCCGCACATAGCCAAACCTTACCTAAGGCCGAACCCCAAGACACCTACTTTTATGACTCTTGCTTGTAGTCGCCGCCGTCGACTTTAGTCTCGTGCATGACCGACAACTGCCAACTAAAGCGAGGGCTCTTCTCTATTTCATTTCGTGTATACATTGTGTCATGACCCGACCCCAGGCGTGCAATTATCCAAGGCGGAAGTAGACGATCATGTGGTGTAATTAAAATTTCATTTATTTTCCTCAAGTTATCATAACTTGCAATTCATAAGAGAACCACTAAGAAACAACAAAGTACTCCTCACAGAAAATCAAATTATCCAGTAACAATAACATATTCTGAAAGTAAAATGACATCTCAAACCAACACATAATAGGATATCACTACTCAGAAGCAAACAATACAAGAATTACAACCATAATACACAATATACTACTATCAACAACAATCCTGTAAATCATCTCAGGCTTGACAATCATATCAATCTAATATTTTCTTGAAAGCAACTATTAATTTTCTAGATTAAGTTACATGATTTAGTGTGTAATTGCAATCTTTTTATATATTAAATTAATATATAAATGTTATGCATGATATGCAATTTATTGCTAAATCAAACTATAAAATTTCATTTTTCTTTTAACTATTCTCGTATTAATTTAAATATTTATCCTTTTTAATCTCTTTAAGTAATTATATCAGGATTACCATTATACTTGAATATATTATCAAAATTGTACTCGTAGATACTCTCAAAATTTTGTACTCGAATGTACACATTTATCATTTTTCAATTTGTTTTTCATGCACGGGTATATTGCATCCCCAATTAGTATCATCTTGGGGTAATTTTGTATGATTTAAGCCTTTAAGCCTTTACATTTCATTTTCTTTAATTGCTTCATTTTAAAGTCATTGATTAATAATTTTCCATTTTAATTACTTTGTTTCATTTCAATGATTCTTTTAACTTAAAACATGCACAAAATTGTAAACAAACTGGTATATGAAGCAATAATTCAAGTCTATTTAACAAAACATCAATTTAATACATAAAAGAAAGTATTTACTCACATGGAGTCCTGGAGCTTGCATGCCTTTTATCTTTCCCTTGAATTATCATTTTTTATTCTTCAATTAACACTCGTTGCACCTTACCAAAATTTACTCGGATCAATTGCATTTTCCACAAAATCTTCCACTTTTAATATCTTCTTATGGCTCTGTTCGATCCCTACCGCATGCATGCGAGCGTTCTTCTCCTACCTTCAAGTGTGACTCAACTTCACACTGCACGACAACTCGATTTCCCTCCTTCCTTAGGCTAGGGTTCGACACGATAGTGACGTTACATGCGAGGCTCCTCGAACCCGAGGTTCTACCTTTTCCCTTAGCTCTGGTTTCCTTCTTCAATTATGCAAGAGTTCCCACACACTTAAGTAGTGACTTCTTCCGTTCCTCTTTTTTTTTTCTTCTTTATTCTTTCTCTTCTAACGATCAGTTAGAGCAGGCACAAAACTTTTCCTTCTCTCAGTCTGCTCTCTCTTTTTCTCACTGTCCCAATTCTTCCACAAATCTAAATCATTTAAGCCTCGAGTGAAACTGTTATCTAATCCCACGGTTTCAAAATTTTTTTATTATTAAAATTTTAATTATTACAATCTCCCCTCATAAAAATTTCGTCCTCAAAATTTGAAAAGTAAACATACAATAGTTGAAGAGTTCGGGATATCTTTATTGTATATCTAAAACTTTCTTTCTGATAACATCTTTTTCTGATCCATGTCTCTAAAGAATTTTACAAATAAAAATTTTCTATTACGAAGCTTCTTCACGTCATAATTCAAAATCCTTTTAGGCTCTTATATAAGTCAAACTAGGCTGCTGTATCTCCATTAACTGTTTGGGGCAGCTGCGACTTAATAATAAGTTGCTGCACAACAGGTGCCGTAGAAAACAACTGTGCAGAAGCTGCTATGGATAAACTGACTGTCTGTTTGTTTTTAACAGCTGTGATGCAACTGTTTCTAGACAAATGACCATTCTGCCTATGTATAGTAATTTTGTTTGCAACAGAATTGTTTATACCAGCACATTCTATATTTTATAAAAGTAAATATCCAGTCCATAATATTTCAAAATAAATATAGATATCTAACTTAACAATGAGTAGCATGACTATTAAAATTAAGAAAAAAAACTATTAAAATAATCGATTAATAATATGATATTATTATTTTTAAAATACAGGCGATGTAACTGGCTAAGCTGTTCTCAAGGGATACTCTCCAAACCCGATCACTCTTGGCGGTGGAATCTTTCAACTTATCCGCCCGCTGAAAATAGTCACAGTTTTTCATGAGTCTTTATGGGCACCTGTAAAACCGTCTTCCGTAGTTATGTGACTATCGTGAAGTTAGCAGAAATATTTGAAGTTCACAATACTTATGCAATCCTCTGGAGGTAACATAAATCTAGCACATTTTAAAAATAATATTATTATATTATTAATTATTATTTTAATAATTATTTTTTAATTTTGATTGTCGTGCTACTCACTTTTTAACGAGGAGTCTATTTTTATTTTGTAATGTTCGAACTAAGTATTTATTTTTAGATATAAATTATACGAGTATGAACAATTCTGTTATAGGCAACACTATAGTATGGGGTTGGAAATATCATTTGTTTAGAAACAGATGCAAGACAACTGTTTTAAAACTTAAAAAAACAAACAGACAACCAGCTTATCCGCAACAGCTTTTGCACGGAAGCTTCCTGCCATAACTGCTGCTCAGCAGAAGCTTTTAAATAATCTGCAACTGTCCCAAACAGACCCTAAATTTACAGCTCTAGGGAAGGAGGCTTGAAGGCTGCCATTTGGAGATGAAGGTGAGAAGGGCTTTAGGAGGAAAGGGGATTCAGTCACTTGCCTTTAGCTTGGTCAAAGAAGAGCGGGGTGAGGAGAGAGATGGACAGAGCTGTAGAGATTGACAACTCATGCAGGGGGAGATCTGTGATGCATTGGCCCTTGCTTTCTCTTAAATAGTGAAAGGAGGCATTGTGATTGACCAAAGCGGAAGGCGGCAACCAGAGAGAAGCTAGCGAAAAAGAAAAGGAAGGAAATGAAATTCATCGTGAAAGGTCATCATAGGGGTAATTCAGAAAGGCGGTCTGCACGGCTCGATAGCGGGAGTGTCGGTCAACTTTTCGATATAGATTTTGAAAATATGGTATTTGAAAATAAATTTTTTTTTGAAATTTAATTTAAGTATAAAAGATATATAGTTTGAGTTTTGAAGGTAGTATATTTTAATTTTCGAAAAAATGAGACCAAATGGATCTCATTCGTCCAATAATTTACATAATCGTGTCTGATACCGCAAATACTACATCTTCCCGAAAGATAAGTGTAAACCTTGGCGATAGGCCCAATCCTACAAACTAAGAGATTTGTGACATCCATTTAGTTTGCGAACCTTTTATATATGACCGACAAATTCCCCTATCTAATACAAAGATTAAATATGGTTTATTTTATCTGAGTTCCAAGTTCTCTATAGAAGCAAGCCTATATAGTTAATTACATCCCAAATGACGGGAGTCACTTGAGAAAACTCTCGATAATGATCAATGGTTCTAATCTTCAAGAATTCAAGGTTCAGGTTTTCAAGGTAGGATGCGGAAAATCAAATGGGAATGACTCAATGCGGAACATTTATTTTCAGGAGTCCAAAGGAAGGAACAGGTATGGGATATCATAGATCCTGAAGAGAACCCTCAGTGACATCCCGGACTATCCTAATGTGCGGTTATGTTTTGGAAAAAATGTTATTCAATAGTTCAATCCTGCTAATTTTATTACTTGGGACTTACATTTGCATAATACCCCATTATGCAAATAGCCCACAGAGAAATGAGGGTTTACATCGTACCGTACGATAACCTCGGAACCTAAATCGAGTTAAGACTCATGTCGCACAACATGGTTGTATAAGAGCCTAAACGGAAGTGTGAGGATTTACGTCGCGCTAGGCGAGCTACCTCGAAGTCCTATGGGTTGTTATTATGCTAAGGAAAAGATAAATGCTGAAGAAGATCTTCTTGCTGCTCGCTCCAAGCTCCTCGTCCTGCTGCCCACAAAATTGGTTCCAAGCTCCTGTCGTCGCGATGACTCCAGGGTTTAAGTGTTTGAGATTGGTGATTTGTGCTTAATAGTTTTGGTGTCAATGTTTTGGTTTTGATTTTTTTTTCAGTTCTGGGCATCTGCTACTGCTACATTATTATTATTGCGAGTATAGTGTGATTTGCAGCAGGTTTAAATATACTTGCGAGAAAAATAAATAAAGCAAGAAAACCTAACATGAAAATCATAAAAAAAATGAGTAATGGAAATCACAAGCAAAAGAAACCTATAACCACATGAAAGATCAGGACTGGTATAAGACGTTGGTGAAAGTGGGGGCTCAGAGCTGGGCTGTGTGCTTCCCGATCTTGAGTAAGAGTTTCCAACTCGATAATCTACAGAAGACAGTTCTTAACCTCAATCCAAGTGACTAGCCGTGGACCTTTATAAATTTTAATAGGAAGATTTTTCATGCAAAAGTTATTATTTAAGTCTTTTTTATGAAGAGTTCTTTTAATCATACAAAAGAAATTGTTGTTTTATTTTTATAAATATTTTGTAAAGCCGTACAATCCACAGATTAGTCACTCTAATCGTGCTAGAACTACTGACAACCTAAGAGTGTCGGGGGCAACAATCCCATCAAGAATCAGCGAATAGTATCATGGATCATTTCCTCTCCCTTATTGAAGATCCTTGAGGTAGGAGATACTATTTTAATAATTCCACTTCGTATCCCTCGTTTAAGCACACATAAATAATATTGTCATTGCCCTCGCCATTTAGACCCTAGACTTATCCTAGTCCGATGATTCATATGTGGCATTAACAAATTTTCCCAGTTGCCAGGAGGATTTGAGTGTAACACCCAAACTCAAATCCCGATGCACTGAGTTTTATTGTAGGTTAAGTCATTGAGGGAATTTCACTGTTGATTTAATTAAGGAAGCATGAGTCACGTCTTGGTGCATCGTGTCTAGTGTCTTAGTCAGTTTGTGAATTAGGGTCAGATGTCTAGTTTCATTGTGCATTCGAGGATTAGATGAATCGACGTTCATTTAAGGTGTGTACTTAAGCTCTAGGAAGCCTACACTGAGGAC
>NEWO01000056.1:1043835-1097816 GCA_003013225.1 Phalaenopsis aphrodite | reverse complement strand
TAGGTGGGTGAACTCTCACCTAGGGTGTGCTCCTAAAATCTAGGAAGCCTACATTGAAGGCTAGGTGAATGGACTCTCATCTAGGGTGTGTGTCTAAGCTCTAGAAAGCCTACACTGAGGACTAGGTGAATGGGCTCTTACCTAGGGTGTGCTCCTAAAAATCTAGAAGCCTATGTTTTAACTTGTGTTTAAAGTGATTTAAGGCATTTGACCCTCAAATAAGTGTTTTCCAACTAATTAAATCAGAAGTTCCAATTTTCTGACTTAACCATTTAAAAACAAATAAAATAAAAGAAAAATAAGACAAGACCCACTTCCAAAATTAGTAAAGTCAAGGGGAAAAAAACAAGTGGATCAACCTAAAAACGTTAAATAACAATCAATTGAAACCCAAAACATTAGGCAAAAAGAGGTCCGTAAAACAAATTCCAAACCGCATGTAAATCAACACCTAAATGCTACATAAATCTTGCCAAAATAGAGCGTAGATTATCTCAAAATTAGCCCATCAAAATGCTTCAAAACATTGATTAAAACAATCCCGCAGATGGTAGGTTTAATGCCTCCAAAACATTAGGCGAAACTCCCAAAATCAGCCCTAAAACAGTAATTTTAAAATTCCCGAACAGCTCTCATGTAAGATCAATGCATCAATTTTAAGTATCCCAAAATTAGTTAGGAAATTCAGTCCAAAAATAGTGACAAAACTTTCCTAAAAGTGTATATTTAAAACTCCAACAACTATAGCAAAATCAGCCCAAAACAGACCCCAAAACATCAATTAATGTCCTCCAAACAACATTAAAATAGCAGGTAAAGTCCTCCAAAAATCAGCATTTAAATGGGACACAAAATTTGCATTTAAAGACATCAAAATAATACGTAAACTGCTTCAAAACAACAATTGTAAGTCTCTAAAATTTTCATAAATAAGATTGTTCAAATTTTTTATGTTTTCGCGATGACAAACTTTAAAAACTTTCAAACTGTTCCGAACGAGAGCATCAAAACTTTATATTTCCATCAATATTTGTATAGGAATTTCGATAGAAATGACATAAAAAAAAATCATGTTTTTCCAAATGAAATCATTTCATAGATGAAATCTGCATAAAGACTTCACATGAATTCCAAATATAAGTAAGATAATATATGTATGCAACAGAGATTGAAATTCAGGTATTAGATATGAACACATAAGTTGTGACTGACATGTTTATAAATGCTTTCCAAATCAAGAACTACGATATAAACATCTGGTTCGCTGAATACTTCAAAATATATTCATAATTTCAGATGAAGTTGATAAACAAACAGTGAGCAATTGAGAATTCTCTGCAAATAAATTTGATGTCCATTTATAAATATAAAGTCATGTTCAAACGCCATTACTTGCGAAAAAGATTGAATGCATCAGCTTAATTATCTCATTTGAGCATAGCAAACACATAACCCATAGAGAATCACAATATATTCTTAACTTGATGATGCTTGAAAATAACAGGAAGTTTGAAACAATTTATTATTATCATTTTTTTGTCTTGCACGTATGCGAAAAAAATAGGGCACCGAGTTACCTGACCGAAGTTCGCAGTAAGATGGGGCGTGAGTGGGGAGGAAGAGCGGCGTCTAAGGTTAAGACTTCAGTGCAGCGAGATGAACTCGAGCAAAGAAGCCGAACAGAGGTCTCCGGTCAAACCCGAGAGGAGAGGGCGAGCTCAGATGCCTCGATCGCGATCGGGAGAGGGGTCCTTCAGTCGAGCAGAGGAGCAGGGAGCGAGCTTCGACCTGTTCGACGAGGAAGAGATCCATAGGAATTTTGATCGAGCGAAAGAGACGAACGACTTGGTCTGTTCGGCGGCAGGAGACGTCCGAGAGCGTCAAATTCGGGATCGGGCAGAGAGAGCGAGGGAGACGGGATCGAGCAGTGTCTGCGACTTCTTCGGTGTGGGAGACGGATCGAGCAGAGAGAGCGAGGGATCGGGATCGAGAAGGGAGCGAGTGCGGGAGACGAGCAGCAGCGAGCGGTGATTTCGTTCGCTGCCGAGGAAGGAGAGCGGGAGCTGAGGATTTCGTTCGAGTGAAGAGCAGCCGCGAGCAAGAAGGAAAGTGCGAACTCCAGAAAAATTCCCTGCCGAAAAGAAATCCAACGGGATTTGTATCCCGCGCCTCTCTAATGCCGTTACAGGTGCATGAAGCGGGCTGTTGCATGCATTCCATACAGGGGCAGTTATATTAGGTAAAAAAATAACTCCTAATCAAATCTAATTAAGATGAAATTAGGAGGTAAAATTTAAATTTTAAAAATTTGAAATTTGAAATAATCCTGGCTTGTGTTCAACCTGTGTTGAGCTCGAATTGAGCCCGGGCTGAACCCGAACCCGTGCCCCGCTAAAGAAATGTGCATCAATTTCCGTGCAGTTCGCGCGAGTGTGGAACTACAACAATATGGGTGTCTTTTCTAGCTAAAATCGACGTTCTGGACGCGTCGGCGCGGTCCATTTCGTCATCCGGGGTTGTCCGGACGAGTTTGCCGGCGGGCGAGTCAATTTAAGTCAAAATTGTGTGTGGTGCAATGAGTGCGTGAAGTGCGGCGTTCGCGAGTATTCGAGTGACAAATGGTTCACCTAAGGTCATTTGATCCTATAGGAACTCATTTTCGGACCCTCTGCATGTTGTTCCTTAGCCCTTGCAACTAGAAGTTGAGTGCTTGGGACCACTCGTGCGAGTTTTTCACAAAAATGAGTAAAGAAGCGGTTTGAAGTTCTACGGGAGGTAGGCTCCATTACTAGTCCGCTAGGATGGTCAACCAGGAACTCCTAAGGCTCGATTATGGGTTTTGGGAGTAGGAGACTAAGACCTCACTAAAATGAGGTCAACAGGGAGAAGGAGAAAAGGAAAGGGATTGCGAAATTCCTGCGATTCCAGAGAGATGGGAGGCAATAGCGGGAAGGAAGTCGCTTGAATTGGTTCTTACACTTATAGGCAGCTGGTTGAAATCCAATGTTATTTATTTGAATTTTTTTATTAGATGGTATATCTAATGGTGTAAACTCAGAGCAGATCTATGGATCTTTATTATTTTTATTGTATGATGTAGACTGATTTTTGTTGTCGTCAAGGAAACTTAGTTTCATAAGATTAATATTCACAGGTATTAGATTGTTTCTAAACACGTTATTGTATTTTTGTGCCATATGCAATCCTTCTTAACTTCTTTATCTTTTCCAGGACAGAGTTATAGTGTTGTCCTTCCTGAGAAGTTGCAGACTGGGAAGTGGAACGTATACAGGTACTGTTCTGGGCATCCAATATGAAGCCATTTTGGAGTTTAATGTTGGTGATTGTCATCAATCATCTTTTATTTTTCTGTTAGCAGATCTGCTCGTTCACCATTGAAACTGGTTGCTAGATATCCAGAGCACCCGGATATTGGAACTTTACACGATAGTTTTGTGTAAGCTTGTTTACGCTCACAATTTAAGCTCCATTTTTATCCAAAAAGCTCTATAATTCAGTCAAATTTGAATTTAATTCACCAATTTCATCATCTATATGTCTCTACTTCCTTTACTAGTTTGTTCTTGTTTTTTTTTTATTTTCATAAATGTACATGTGTTCTCTAAGTGTGGTGATGTTTATTAACGTTGAGGAAATTTGCTGCTAGGATTTTTTTTTTGAACAATTAGTTTGATCGTCATCTAGTTATACTTACATTTAATATTTTATGTCTTAAAGTATTTGTGTGTTAATCTTTTCATTAATATTACCGAGCTTTCTCTTTTTTTTTCACTGGAAATTTATTGACTCTAGACATGCTGAATTAGGCATGCTGTCAACACATTTTGTGACCGCAAGTATTTAGGGACAAGAATACGTGCAGATGGAACAGTTGGGGAGTAAGAACTTGTTTTTCTTCTTCTTATTCACTATGCTCTGATATTTTAAGCCTTCTGGCTAGTTTTTTGCCATTGGTGTTATTATAAATTTAACCTTCGAAGGTACAAATGGATGACTTACGGGGAAGCAGGTGCATCAAGATCAGCGATAGGCTCTGGCCTAATATATCATGGGGTTCCTAAAGTATGTTATTTATTTCTGAAATGATATTTCTGTTCTCTCTACATCACTCTTTTCTTATGGTAAAGCATGTAAAGTAAATACTAAATAATAAATACCAATCCATCTTTTTTTCTAATATCCATATTCTAACTTAATGAGGTAACCATATTCTAATTGTTTTCTTATTCAATTTGTACCAGCATGCATGCATTGGATTATATTTGATAAACAGACCAGAGTGGATCATTGTAGACCATGCGTGCTCAGCTTACTCTTATATATCAGTGCCATTATATGATACTCTCGGTATGACTGTGCGCTCTAAAAGTTAATTATTTTTTTTAAGGGGCCGGTAACCCTCCCCTTCTATCTAGAGTTCTACATATCGAGATGCACCTCCATATTTGTTGCAGGACCAGATGCTGTGAGTTATATCGTGAATCATTCTGACATACAAGTTATTTTTTGTCTCTCACAAACACTGAGTAATGCAAGTGCTTCTCGGAATTTATTTGTTTTTGCCCATTTGGAGCATCTTTATACTTCAAGTAAACTTTTTTTTGAAACATTTTTTACCTTTTTTGTTTCGACAGTTATTAAGCTCTTTACACAGGATTCCTTCATTACATTTGATAGTGGTTAGAAAACTTGCCATGCCTACTATAGCTATTTTTACTATTAACAATGCTGCCAATTCTATCTTCTATCTTATTGTAATGATAGGTAATTGGGTCATCAGACGACAAGATTCTTTTAGCTACTTCAACAAACAAGCCGAAGATTATTACTTACTCTAAACTTCTTGAGCAGGTAGCCATTTTCAACAATGCAGCTTTTATTTTTGTTTGTTTAAGAATTCATAAGTGAACTATATAATGTATCTGATGAGGTTGCATATTCCTTAAATTTATGGCTATGTTGTGAATGTGATTGAATATCTGAACTTATGTTAATGGCAAACTAAGGAAAAAAAGTCTAAATGTGCTCATTGTCATATTAACTAAGGATTAAGGAACTTGAAATCAATCTGAAATTTCTGCATGCCGTCAATATTCTGAATTGAATTGATTCCAACAATTTTGACATTTAAAGGCTTAGTCATGTGAATGTTCATTGCATTATGTTAACTGACAGATTTTTATTGGCGGTGGCAGCGTGCTTCATATATTATCATAAAATTTGGTATAAAAATGTAATTTGAGGGATGACTCGAACTCATCTGTGGTGATTTTCTGGCCCAAACCCTTCTCCCTCTCTCTTCTCTCTTTTTAACTTATGGCTAATATCATAGTCGCTGCAATTGAAAATATAATGTGCAAGGAAAAACCAATGTCTAAATGTGCTCATTTTTTATGTTAACCAATGGTTCATTTGAGATAAAATTTTCACAGCTTTGCTTTTTAGTAATTTTGCTGCAATATGTCATGACCTGATTCGGGAGCTTGAAAATTCCAAAGCAGAAACAGAGCGACCGAATGTTTGCACTATATCATTCTAACATTCACAAAAATTCACAATAATGAATTATCCTAATAAATAAAGAGCCAATACATAGCATAATAAGTAAAACTTCATCAAGACAAGCACATAAGAACATCCAGAGTAAAACAATACTAAAAGAAAATAAGCTAAACTTAAAAATGCTACTATATGATACCTATTCTTGATTGATTCCCTCTTCTTTTATAGACATGCTCTCTTCTTTTAGTTAATGTAATGCATCGGAGTTTTTCTTGGAAAAAAGTATTTTAACAACAATGCAAGTTTAAAAACAATTTAGTGAATTCTTGTAGTTTTATTATGTATTAAAGCCATGCATATACTCAAACATTTTTTAATTCTAAAAATGAAAAAAAAATTATAAAACCTTTAAATAATTGTATTTTTTTAATTAGAAATTACATCTTCATTTTGAAAGTCCTCTTAGGAGTACAGTCTAAAATTTTGTACCAGTAATGGCACAACCATTTTAATTTTCATTTTGATTTTTTTTCATGAGTATAATAACATCACAACTAGTATCATTAGGGGGTGACTCCTGTTTGACTTAATTTTGCCTTTATTTGATTTCATTTTCTTTCTTTCAATTAATTTGATTATACATTAATATTTTTAGCTTATGATACATGAATAATTAAGAAAAAATCATGTTACACTGTGTGTATTATTCAGAATTTAAATTTTCAATGAGGCTATCAATGTTTGAAAAGATTAAGCAATTCAATTGTGATTTAATAAAATTAAAGCATGCCTTTATACATACAAGAATTATAATTAGTATGAGCAAAATTGTAATTACTCATCTTACGTGTATTGATTAATCTATATCCTCCACTTTCTCTAGCCTAGTAACTAACCACACTTTTTTTTTGTTTAATCATATTGTTTTCAACATGATATTACATTATATTCCTAAATTATAGACTGTATTTAATTTTTTAAAATTCAACTTCAAGTTAGTTATATAATCAAAATATATATTCGATTTAATCTCGTTAAAGTATGGTGTTTATTATTAAATTTCTTATCTCACATTTCTTGTTCCTTAGTTAATCCATTGACACTCCCAATTGATCACATCCATGTTAAGAAATGGATGAAATATTGTCTTATATTGAACAACAATGTTCGGTTCCAGTTGATATCTGATTATATCTTAATGTTTAGTATAACAGTATACTCAAGTGTTAATAAGTTATAATTACTCTCAAGTTTTAGTTCATCATAAAATACTCGAGTGTCATCATAGTCCTCATATGAGTCATCATTATAATGTTCACCATCTATCTTAACAACTGCATTCAGCCATTGGTTGAGGTTCCTACCGTTCATTTTAAGTGCTCATCCATTGTTTGAAATTTGGCTTGTGTCGTTCATATGGTTTGTATGGTTCATTGAATTCTTATTTAAAGCTATTAAGGTTTTCCAACATTTAATCCATGTGAGGTAAGGGTGCTTTACACTAGAAAATTTGGGTCCATATATCCTGACTCACATTTGGTCAGGATGGGTTCTATAACCATCATGTTTGCTGAAAGTACTGTAATATGACTAATCAATCAAAATATATATTGAACTCATCTCAAAGCATGATTTACGCTTGTATAGTTCATTTCATGTTCAATTCTTCTTAATCGCTTGTATTCATTTGGTATGTCTTTGAAATATTTAGCAAACTAGTAGGAAAAGCTCTCTACTAGCGCTGGTTGATGACAAGCTCAAAAGCATTTTTTTCAAGGCATACATTTCATTTTGATCTACTTGGTATACGTGAGAGGAGACAATCTATGACTGCTAATCAGGCTTTCTGGATGTTAAAACTTATGATAAAAAATGGTCATTAATTATCAAACTTTACCATGTGAAACCTTAACTAGATTTTGAATTCTTTGCAAGCACAAAATTTTTGAGTCGTGTTTATCTAATATTTTATATACCTTCTAAAAAATTTATCCTAAAAAATTTAATTAGTGTTCTACAAAGCTAAGCGAGGATTTTTTTTGTCCACATTGTAATTTTGTTACGATAACTGTCAGTAAAGAAAGGTTACAATTAGCTTTGATAATATAGAAGATGGGGGGAAAAAGTTTAAGAGGTAAGGGGTGAAGAGTGCTTGTTATGCTAGTTCAAGGAGGAGATCATAGATCTTTTGGATGAAACAAATAGTGTTGTTTTAATTTATAAGAGAAGTTGAGTGGAGGCATTGATGATGAGGGAGGATCAAGTGGTGGGGCAAAGCAAACGTAAGAGTTGGGTTTGGAGGCAGTGACAAACCTTGTGGACTATCAAGATTTGGGGCTTCTTCATGCGAGTAGGATGCATGTGTTCTGGCTGATTAGGGAGAAATTTGAGTGAAGGAGTAGTCTATGTATGGTTGTGAAAGAGAGGGATGGGTATATCATTATATATTTTCAATGCCTTTTTGTGATAATATATAAACATCTTATGGGATTCAATTTTTGCTTATGGGAATAAAATTCTAAAGGAGGGTATCTCCTTGTACGGTTGTGAGTTTTAATTTCCAGTTCTTTTTACTTCTCTCTCTCTCTCCATCTAATTATATTTATTATTCGTTGAAAGCAGGATTTAATTTTTTCTATTTTACATGAAATTTCAATTTCATCATGGTTTTTGTGTTCTTTAACTTTCATTTTTTTGATTTCTTGCAAAAGCTATCGATTCATGTGAATTGAGTTTTATTATTTTGGTTTTCGTTGAAGGAAAACACCAGTTCTTTAAATTTTTTGTTCTCTTGCCAAAATTGCATGCTCGCTAGTAATGCATTGGGCTCAAGCACGCTTATATCAATATGTTTTGGTCACTTTTTGTTGCTTTTATTGTCACCAAATTGTTTCAGTGTAGCTTAAGAAATCGTATGAGTCGGAATTTGTTTGACGTATTTAATATTTTATTAATGTATTTGCTCGATAGTTTGATTTTTTTTTATAAAGATTACTAGATTACCCAAAAAAATTCAAAAAAAAAGGGATTCGACTTTTTATGTGGTCAAATTAGAATAGGGGGTGTGACACGGGCACTAATTGCACCCCTCTCGTGGGGTGCTAACAGCGCCCTAATGCGGGCAGCAAAACAATGCTCGGGTTACGGTCACTAAACGAACACCCGATGCGGGTGTTTAGTCGCAGAGGGCCAACCCGTAGGAGAAGTCTTGCGAAGATGGGAATAGGCGCGAAGCAGGGACAAGATTGTGAACTATCACGATCCGAGAAGGAGCATCGCGAGACTACCACACCCAGAAAGCATTTTCCGGATTCTTCGTGTCTTCTTCATCCCTTCATTCTGTATAGAAGTTTCTTGGGAGTATAAATTGCTTTCCTCTGTATATGGTAGGCGATTCTTGTAATGTTTCATTTCATTTAGCGGGAGAAGAACCAAAACGTCAAATAGAGACGAAAAGGAAAATGAAAAAGCGAAGTAGAGGAAACGAGGATTCGGAACTCCAGAGAGAGAAGGGTAGCCGAAAAGAGTTATTTTTCGTGTATAAATCCACACATTAGAGAGGGGGACGGTAGAGGTGAGAACGTACTTAAAGATCGAGCGGCTCGACAATGAGTGTCTTGGCCGATCAAAGGAAGATGTGGGAGAGGAGGCTTGCGGGACGTGCAAATGCTGAGAAAGAAGAGTGTTGTGTGTGAGCTGAAGCCAGAGATGAGCGGCGGAAATGAGGCTTCGACTGCTGTAGAAGCTTTTGCTGGAGGAAGAGTCTAAGCATTTGAACAGAGCGAGGCATAGGGAACCTCGTGCCCTTGCCAAACGCCGAAGAAAAAATGAAAGGGATCGTGTGCTGGTGCTAAACCAGGCCGAAGCTTTGGTAAAGCAAGAATATTAAGTTTGTATTTTAATATAATATATTAATTGATGTGTGCGCGCGTGTGTGTGTGTGCGCGCACGTGTGTGTGTGTGTGTATATATATATATATATAATGAATAAATATGAAAGATTTATTTGAAATTTGAAAATAAAATTTACAATTACTCATTTAAATTTGAGCGGACATTTATCGAATATTAAATAAAATCATAAATGTTGATTTAGAGGCATCGACTGTTGTAGAAGCTTTTGCTGGAGGAAGAGTCGAAGCATTTGATTCGAGCGATCCATAGGGAACATCGTGCCCTTGCTAAACGTCGAAGAAAAAAATGAAAGGGATCGTGTGCGGGTGTTGAACCAGACCGAAGCTTTGCTAAAGTAAGAATATTAAGTTTGTATTTTAAAATTATATTTTAATTGATATATATATATATATAATTATACAATGTCCATGGTGTTGGTGGCAGGCTGTTTCGCTAGGGTTTCATCTGATGGCATTTCCCTGGTTTGAACCTTCGACTTTTCGGAAGTTCTCGTACTTGACGACAAATTCTGCGTTCGTTTTCCGCAATCGTTGACTCCTGTCCAACAACGAATGGATTCTGCGGCTTCGTCGTCTCTCCCTCGTGCTAGCTTCTGCGTGGATTTTGTCGAGCTGCAAGTTCTGTGGCTCATCTTTTTGCGTCGACCTCGTCGAGCAGCGATGACTCCTCTGCGGCTTGTCACTGTGTTGACCTTATCGAGCTGCGACTGCGGTTTTGCTTCGACCTCTTTGACTCCCCTTTGTTCGACTTGGTAGAGCTTCTCCAGCGTCCGCTGTACTTGTGTGAAGCACGTTCATGGCCTCAAGGCTATCCTACGCTGCTGCCCTCGCCGGTAATAATCCCACCAAACCCTCCGATGCTACACTAGTTCACAAACGCAACTCCCCTTTCCATCTTGCAGATAGTCTGATGTTCCTGCAGATGTACCATGATTCTATTGCAGGACATTAAGATTGCAATCTCATTAAAAATAGAGAAAAAGACAGACAAGCCAACACTATTATTCTCTGACGCTGAAATTTTAACTCATGCAAGAAAATACTAATTTTTACTAGTTTGAAAGTTTCAATTAGATCGCTCTAAGATGAAGATCATCAGAAAAGTTTTTGAAGATTTCAAACTAGTTGGAGCTTGACAGGTGGTTCTTTTCGGCGGAAGACATGTTATGATACAATTGAGCATAAAAGAAGATTACACAAGGATTTTTTCAAAGAAATTCATCACAATCGAGGGAAATCATATGAAATTGCTCAGATGGACCCCTGATTTTGATCCCAGTGAAGAACCCCAATTGCATCTATCTTGTTCTCATTACCTGAACTCAAGCTTCAATTCTTTGATCTACTTACCTTATATGCAATTGGGACTATCCTCGAAAAATTTTTGCAGGTAGACACACCTACAGTTCATTTCTTTAGGTCCTCTATTGCAAAGATTTTGATTGAAATAAATATTATACCACCAGATGTAGGAGTCTGACTTGGATTTGCTCATAATGGTTATTGACAAAAAATTATTATAGAACAAAAACATTATTACTGCAAGCACTGCAAGATGTTTGGATACCTGCAAGAGAAATATTTTAGATTGTATCCATAGTTGAGAACCAATAGTCAAAAACAGAAACATGATGTTAGTGCACATCACGCGCCTGAATGCGCTCCCAACAAAACTGATGACACTAACCTGAGGAAGGAATCACCACAAGACAGGAAATGATGTCTGCCCCTGGGAACCCTTTTTCTTACCATACTAGAAAGATAATGTTTGCACCAAAAGCCAGGATATCCCCGCAGCTTCTATTCAGAAAGCATCAGATGCAGATGTGACAATTCACACTTCACAGACACTGGAACCTATCGCTGTGGCAACGACTGCCTTTCCTTCTACTGCGGTTCTAATATCTAATCAGACCGAGGATCACATGAGTCAGTCTTCAGATGAAGAATGATATGTTTACACTTCCCGAAGGAAGAAGAAGATTGGGGGCACACTCCAACTTGGAAACTTAATGGACGGTACTTTGGTTACTCCTGACAATGACACGACACTTCAAAGTTTGTTATCTGACTCTGCTCCTAAAAGTATTGGAAGAGGCAGGACTAAACTGTCTCTTCCCTAACTACTTGTTTTCTGCACGTTTTAAATTTTTTGAGTCTATATGTATCTTTTGTTGGGGTAGTAATATATTTGGTATAGTATATGCAAGGTGCCTTTACCGGGCTTTCTCATACAACCTTTATGTATTTTTTCTATTTCAATAAAATCAGCCCTTGAGCTTTTCAAATATATATATATATATATTATAATAATAAATATGAAAGATTTATTTGAAATATGAAAATAAAATTTACAATTACTCATTTAAATTTGAGCGGGCATTTATTGAATATTGAATAAAGCATAAATGTTGATTTAGTTGAAATTTTGATGGTCAAATTAAAGTAACATTAATACTTAAAATGAAGCTTCTAATCAAGAATTAAAATTACATAAGTAATTAAGAGATTAATTAAACATAATCAATATTATGCCTAAGATAATATTTTTATGATATTATAGGTAGCTAATTGTTGGAGGCAAAGTTAAACATGTTTAAAACAAGTCATACAACTTCGAGGTGAGTGATTTTACTTCTAAATTATGGTATTAATGCTGCTTTTCTTCTAAATCACTCCCATGAAAATATCATTAGCCAATATATCTTGTTATTGCAACTAGAATATGATTATTCTGGTTTATTATTCAATTTTATCATTTCGAAAGGAATGTGAAAGATTTGTACATGCATGTTATTTAGAATTAAAATGAAATGATCTATAATTTACTTGTATGTGCATGACTGACTATGAAATATTCTTTGATGATAGTGATAGGGGAACACTAATGTACCCGTGCACGTAAATAGAAAAATAATATTGATATTGATGTGTCTTAATTGACACAAATTTTTTGACGACGTCTCCTATGACGATTGTATAAACATGAACTGATATTAATATGATAATGATATAGCATGCCAAAAATTTATGTTAATTTTTAAAGAAGATTAACTGACATACATATTGTTCTTTCATTTTTTTTATAATGCTGTAGTTTAGAAATATGAGTTATTCACTTGCTCGTTTTGCTCACAGATGTTTAACTGACTTTTCAATATTTAATTAAATATTAAAAGATGAGCAATAGATGAGAAAACATTTATAGAATATGTAGACAACCATTAACGAGATAATTTTAATTGTACAACTTTAATTTTATTTGTAGTGACTCTTTCATTTGTTAAATTGTAAATGAATATAGAAAATTTAATTCACACAATCCGACCGTCTTTACCCGCCTTGGTTAATTCTAAGCCACGGGTCGTGTCGTTATAGTTCTTGCTGTGTTTGTTTTCAGATCTCTTGTATTGAGTTCTTTTCTCTGTTCTAGGGCTGTATTCGAGGAGGGTGATGCTCCGACTATATCGTACTCCGAGGTGGTGTTGTATCACTCCCTTTCATCTTCCCCAATCCGTCTCCTCCCCTCTCCTTAGCTGCCAGCCTCTCCCCTCCTTCATTTCCAACACTCAATTGCACCCATACTTGCAGCTTTAACGTGTTGTCCAGCCATCCTCCCTCCTTTCGAGCACTCCCAACAATCGTTTCTTAATTTGCTGTCTCTGCAATTCTAAGCCACAGGCCGTGTCGAGCACCCCAGAAGAAATCCGTGCTACTGACCCCTTGTTGTCCAACAGGCTGTTCCTTAATTTGCTGTCTCTGCAATTATACACTTTCCTCCTCGCTGCCACACCCCGCTAGCCATCCCGACCTACCTCGCCAGCCTCCATCACTTTTGGAATACACTTGAGACGTGTTTCCTTGTGTCATTTTGTGTTGTTATTTCTCATTTGTGTCATGTTGTAATCCTATTTGAATATTAGTGAAAGTTTGTTTTTTTGTGTTTCTACAGTTTTTCCTACTAGTTCTCATATAGGTTGTTTCATATACTTTTTCTTCAGGAGTGTTTGAATGGTTTACCTTCTCAAGATGTTAAGGCTTTAGTTTAAATGTAGGTTTCTCTTGGCAAAACAATTATTTTTTTAGTTTTTTTCTTATCGTAAATTTTTCTTGTTGTAGCTTTAGGACAAAATCTTTGCCCAGCACTAAAATATTTGTTCAATTGTGAGATTTGAATCAATGCACGTCTCTTTTGTTTCTTATTTACTTTTGTGAAGTATGCTTATAAAACTTCAGCTTAAAATTTTGATGAATACTTTCTCTATTGCCTATTTGATGTGAAAATCTTTGTTTTTTAGTTGTCATCATGTCTCCAATGATGTACCATCTCCATGTAGGGTCATAGTAACCTGAAACCATTTTGTCCTCCAAAACCCGAAGATTTAGCAACTATCTGCTACACAAGTGGGACAACTGGCGTGCCGAAGGTATGTTGTTTTGAATACCATTACATTATTCTAGTAAATGTCATTTCAGTAAAAATACTTAAATGTTTTTATTTGTATTATATGTTCTCATTAGTGTTGCAAGAGCATTATGACATGCCTCATTTTTTATTATTTTTTCCAGCTACAGAATGGCAGGTTTTTTTTTTATGTATTATATTTTAAACATCTTTCCTAAGCCATGGTATGCTATCATAGGGTGTAATGCTCTCTCATGAAAATTTGATTGCAAATGCTGCTGGATCTAGCCTTGGTGTGAAATTTTATCCCACTGACGTGTGAGTTTCTTTTGTTCTATAATAGTTTTGATCACAGTTGGAAGCTTCCTTAGTGTAGGTGTTGCATCTGTGCAGATATATTTCCTATCTTCCATTGGCACACATATATGAGAGGGCATATCAAATTGCGTTGGCATATTTCGGAGTTGCTGTTGGATTTTATCAAGGGGTCAGTAGCACGGATTTCTTTTCTTCTTTAGTGCAGATTTATGTTCTAAAGATGTACACGATTTATTTATTTCTCCTCATTAGGATGTTATTCTATACATCTTTTAATGCTTATTGTGGCATTATGCAAATTTTTTACCATAGGTTTATAATCTTCTGGCCTTGACATCATGCAGGGAAACCAATGCCTGATTGTTGGAATATTTTTGTAAAATGTCCTTTTGCTTGTCATAGCTTTTATTTGCAATTTTACTATTCTTTTTTTTTCTCAGTATCAGAAAACCATGGTTATTCATGTGCATCTCTGTCATAAATTTTGGTTTGTTCTTCAGTGAAACTTAGATTTACCGTATCTTGTTGAAGGATATTATCTTTAACATAAATTATTTGATTTGGCTACCAAGATTCAAGAGCAAATGGATATAAAGGTGGATTTGGATCCACGGTTAGTCTTCTTTCTTGTGATTTTGAGGTGTTCATGCTTCCTCGCCACCAAATCAATTTCTGCATGTTTGAATTCTTCCCAAATCTTTGCATTGGCAGGATTGTCATGTACTTCTAGATGTGCCATGACAACCCAAAGTAGCTTTTTTGCCTAGTAGCATAGCTCATTTTGCTTTTCATCCTCAGTCATGTGTGTTGTGCTCGTGTGCTTTCTGATGCTTTTTCCAGCATTTTGTACTTGCTTGAGTGTCTTCTTTCTGTTGTTCTTCTGGCTCGTTCGTTGCATATGGAATTGTTGCTGCAGTTTGTGTCATTCCACAATTGCTTTTTAGTTAGGATTGCTCTTTTCATTTTGCCGCTTGAGGATTTCTGCATCCTTTTGGTGCTGCAGCTCTTACATGTGCATCCACGGTCTCTACCTCAGTCATTTGTTGTCGGCGACTCGTTCAAGTTCCACTTGCACCTTCCATTGTGGAGTTTTTCTTCCATCAAGCCCCTTGGGGGAATTCTAACCCCTTTTGGGATTTGGAGTCGTGGATCTGTCTCATTTTTCACTCTTAGGGACTCGTCTCCATGATGTATCTTTTGATTGTCTGATGGCAATAATCCTTTTTCTTGTTCTCCTAGAAATATTTTTGTATAACTATTGTCCGCCTCCCATGTTATCACCTCCATTCTTGTTTGCTGATGTTGCTAGAGGGGTGGGGGTTCATAAATGGATCTGTCTTCCTTCCCTTTAGTCTCTTAAAATAACACATGACATTTCAGGAAAATCCTGCTTTTATTTTTTCAAAGGCAAAAATTTTCTATATGCTGACTATTTTTTTCTACAATTTGGTGCATTTTGTTTTTTGAGTTTGTAGATAATTCACATATTCACGGTTTTTTTTTTTGTTTGGCTGTGATTTCACTGTTGTATTTATGGATTGCCGTCACTTATCAAACTCGAAGAGATTCTCTTGATGGTCAGATTATGTTAATGTTTTACTGATGCATCTTGAGTGCACTGAAATGTGTTTGATACTTCAATGGACTCTATTATTACCCTAGTTTGGGTTGTATTCCCTCACCTTTATATCCACGACATCAGCAAATCTAAATTATACTCTTTCGGGATCAACTTTTGAAATATCATTTCAAATGCATGCTGCTACTACCAGATTCTCCTAATCGTTTGTTGCTTTGGTTTTTGTTGATATCGACATTTCAAGTGATTTGTTGAGGCATATATGGATTGATACTTCTTCAGATGGTTCTTGGAACAGTAAAATTTTAGAGTTTGCATTCTTATTTGTTGATGTTTGAAATCTTTAGTCATGATTATTTGAAGCTTATCTTGAATTGAGAATACCCTCTTCTATGGGCCTTCCTATTGGGGATTGCCTGTTTGATTGTAATTCGGGCTCACATGATGTTGCTGTGGTTATTTCTTATGGTCAATTAGGGCCTTTTAACTTGCTGGGTGATCCGTCCACCCAGTTCCCTACGGGATGTTCTTAAACTTGAAATGCTCCAATTTGTTCTCTTTAGTTTGTTTCTTCAATTTTTGTTATAATTTTGTTGGCGGTCCCATCCTAGCTGTTCATCTCAGGTTTCATTAGATATTTATGTCCAGCATCATGAAACTTCAACAGCCATGCCTGGGAGAACATGTCAGCATATTAAGGTTTCAGGTGGTACCTAACTTTCATAAGATATTTGTGTCGGGCATCATGAATCTTTAATAGCCATGCCTGGGAGCACTTGTCTAATTTCTTGGCAGCGCAGGTCTGGTTATTGTGGTTTCAAGTGCTACCCCAACTTTTTCTTGCCCTTGTGATGTTAAAATTGTGTTCCCCAATACTCCTTATAATAAATTTTTGGACGATTTACGTACATACCACTCAATTCTTTTGTTTGTGCATATCTAACAACTAAACTTTAATATTTACATATATGTGATCTTTCCTATGCATTCAAAGTGTCTTTCACTTTTAAAAGTTAAAATGGTGGTATGCTTGATGTGATAGAAATATTTGGGTGGTATAAATGTAAAAATTATAGTATAGGTGTAAGACAGGTAAATACATAAGAACTAGGTGGTATGTATGTAAATGCCCCTAATTTTTTTTAATTGTGGAGGTTAGGGTTGTCAAAAAAGCTCATTGTTCGCGAACAACTCGTGTTCGGCTCGTTTGTTAAGTAAACGAGCCGAACACGAACAACTCTTTGTTCGCTCGTGTTCGGCTCGATTTAGCTCAAAAAAAATTATATAGTTATTTATATAAATATATTACATATATTATTTATATAATAATATTTTATATTTATTTATATCTAAATTTAAATCATAACATCTCGTGTGGTAATGTAGTTAATACATTTTTTAGTATACATTTGGTCCAAATTCTAATCCCACACTTTACATCTATTTTTTTCAATTTAATTTTTACGAGCCAATTTCGAGCCGAACACGAGCCGCACGACCCAAATATTTAAATCGAGTCGAACACGAACACACTGTTCACGAGCCAATTTTGAACACGAGTCGATTTCAAACACGAGCTATTTCGAACGAGCCGAACACAAGCCAAGCCTGAGCTCACTCAAGCTTGGCTCTTTTACAACCCTAGTGGAGGTTGTTGATTACTCCAACTTGGTTCAGTCTCAAGATTCAATATGAAGTTTAATTGGTTTAGTGGACAATAGTTTTGAACGTATTTCTTGAAGAGGCACTAATCAAAGAAAAAAGTTTTTTTTTCTCACACGGATTTACTTTTTTTTAAGCTAGACACAATAAAGATCTTGTTGAATTTGGCATTCCTGATTTGGTTAGTATTTGAATGTGGTGTTGCTTTTCTCTTCGTGGATGGATATAAATCGCTCGGGTTTTAAATTATTTTGGTCTAATATATATTTTTTTCTGTTTTCATGTTGATGGACTTTGTGACCGCTTACTCATGCACATTTTTTAATAATTTGTTATAAAATTTTATCATTTCAAAAAGGTCACACACTCGTAACTTTTTTTTCTTAAAATTTTTCATGAACAAACTAAACGGATGAGATAACTCTGGAGTATTTTCTACAATCAGCCACACTATCTTCAAAAATGTCAAAGCTTCCTATCTCATGAATTCACATCCAATTCTCTGGTCTTTTCTCCTACTGCTACACAGTCGTATCACAAAGCCTTCTTGAAAATCCCGCTCTCTATTGTAAAAGATCCCATAGAAGCGAAGGAAAGGACACAATTGAAGATTGACTGTGTGCAATAAATAATTTTTGAGAAATTTGATGAAGTTTTTGTTGACTTAATGTGTATTCACACCCCTCAAATTTCAATCGAGTTAATTTTATAAAATTCTATGCATTAAATCAAGGAAATTGATATAAAGCATCATATGTAAATTATAAATGATTTGAGTGATATAAAATGTTGAATTTATAAGTTTAATCAATTTAATTAACCTTAATTATTTCCCTGATCCTTAGCACTATAGCCCAACGACTTACGCCTCTTTCAGTTCCTTTCATTTGATCGAATGAGTTCAGAGCTGCATTTCTCTTCTTGAATCCTTCCTCCTCTCTATTGTGATCTCGATTCTCCTCCTTCACTCGACTGCTATTGCTGCTCTGGAGAAGCCGAGCCCGCGACCCTTGATATAGTGCAAGGGCCGCGAACTAGCATAGACGCGAACTAGCATAGAGGCGAACGACACTTGGGAAGGCCGTAATTTGGGATTTAGGGCTACTGGGTGAAATCTTAAGGCGTGAATCTTTTTTTCACGAACTTTGAAGCTTTTATTTTCTTCCTCATCTTTTAGTTTTAAGTTTTGCCTCAGTATTCGTGCAAATTTCATTTACAACAGTCGTCTGAAATGCCAATTTTGTGTCAGATGTATTGAATGTGGTTTGCGAGCTCCATAAGAGTTTTAGCACAACATCAGTGAAGGGGAAAGGGGATTTGAAGTGTTAAGAAGAAGAGAGAAGATACTTGACAATTTAGGAGAATGCTTGGTCGTCGAGAAAACCGTTTAAGGTATGTTTTGATAAATCAATGATATTTTGAGGTAAGTTACCTAATGAACTAATATATTATGAATTCCTAATTCATTTAAAATTTTAGATTGGTTACCTAAGGCGACGAGTTAAAGAAAACCGTGTAGAAGATCGTCGTAGGACGACTTCATAAATTTCAGGTAACATATTCCTATGCTAATAAGAAGAATAATTTAATTTATGGAAATCACTTGAATCGTAAAGTTTAATATTATGTTTTATAGGTTATTATGCTTAACATACAAGTCAACATAACCTCCAGCTAGCTATCGAAGATTAAGACTTTAGCGTGATAACTGAGGTGAGTAATCATGTTTCTAAATTTTAGTAATCTTCTATGTTTCAGATTATATGTTTGACTCCATCTATGCCTTAATTTAATCAGATTCTTCATATTGTTAGATAGGTAAGATATGCATGATAAATATAGTAGGAAAAAATGTGCATGCATGAGATGAATGATATTTATATTGACATTATGTGTAGGATGGACATGTAAGATAGACATGTAGGAAAAATATGCATGATATAAGTAAGAAATATATATATGAGATAGATATATGAATGATATGAAAGATATGCATGATAAATAGCTACACAATATAGTAAATATTCATGTTTATATATACATGAATATGTCTCAGAATAGTGTATGTTACAATATGTTACAAAGAATGAAAAAACTTATATATGAATACTTTTATGTGCATGTTTAGAAAATGATTTCATCCCCTAATGGTACAGGCAAGGGACGCCGGTGTACCGAAGCGCTTAGAGTTTTTCTACCATCTTAGAAAATTCTGATGGTTATATCACTAACTACTGTGCCGATAGGATAATATTGACCTGAGGCAAGTAGACTGAAGCTTGCATCTCTTGACAATTATGATGTTTACATTGTTAACCGCTGTGTCGACGAGATAATATCGGCTACCTTTTCACCTTATACAATTGTGATGTGTAGATCGCTAACCGCTGTGCTGATGGGAGCAGACAAGACAATACACGCTAAGGGTGTGTTAGGTTGTTGATGATAATTCTCACAGAGACTTAAATGTATGTAAGAAATATAAAGTAAAAGTAAAATTAAGATGAATGCATATAAAAGATTAGTGTGTATGTTCATTTAGAAAAAAATCATTGATACATATAGTATATATCAAATTGCTTATAAGATTATGAAAAACTAACATATTATAAGATTTCTTACTGACTCGCTTGTATATTGAATTTTTTTCCTTTGATTACTGTAGTTTAAAATTGTGATTACTCTTGAGTTATCTTTAGATAACTTATTATGTTGTTTTAATATTATTTTTAGGTTTTAAACATTTGAATAAGATAAATAGAAGATGAGCAGATATGTATAGAAGACTAGAGAAATAAACGAAAATATACAAATTTCTACTTGTTAATTATAATTATTTTTTTTCATGACTCTTTCATGTATTATTTGAATATTAAATTATTAGAGATAGAATTAAAATACAGAGAATTGATTTCCTCGACCGCCCGTTCCCGTCTTGGTTAACTCCAAGCCCCGGGTCGGGTTGCGACATTGTTTTTAGTGTGCAACTTTTGAAGGGTCATCTGTTTTTGTTTCAGGTACTGATTATACCCAATCATTGATCTTTGAACTAGTTCTTCGAACTAACCTTGATGAAGATCAGTCTTTACGATTTTGATCTATGATTTGATTAGATTTTGTCTTCCCTTAGTTGATTTTTGATCGAACTTGTGAGTGTTTTCTTGTGTATCATCTTTTTTATTTATTGGCTATAGTCCTCACTCTCTATAATTTGCCTTCAATTGTAGAACTTCTTATTGTGCTATGTTTTTTCTATAAAACCTGCGCTGTTTTTTTTTGTGAAAAAAAAAGAATGTTGTACTTTAAATCTATTGCTTTTGACCATATTTATTTGCCGCTTAATTTTGATTACATGGTCTACATTAGGAGTTTAACTGAGCCAAGCCGGCTCGTGAGTCTACTCAGACTCGACTCGATAGATGGCTCGTCAATTGAGCTCGATGTGCTAACAAACCAAGCTCAAGCCTGCTTCGACTCTACTCGTTAGCTCGTGAGCCCGCTTATTTAAAAAATAATTAATATAAAATATATTCAAAATATAATAAAATTTAAGACATTATCTATAACTTATTAAAAATGTTATTTTACATTTTATATCATTTAATTTTTTATTGTTTATCTCTTAATTGCTCATTCTATTTGTCATTTTATTATAACACTAGTTTGATTTTATATTGTTTTGACTCTTTTATATTAATCAAGTCGGTTCATGAACTGATTTGAACTCGTAGAATAGAGCTTGAACTCGATTAATTAATCAAAGTTAAAGTTGAAGTCGAGGGCAACTCGACTTTTTTTACACCCATAGTCTACATCAGGTGTCTTGCAAGCTCTCTTTAAAGTTTATGATGTTTGATCAGTATCCTAGAGAAAAACTAGAACAAAATCTTGAAGAATGCTAATTGACGTTGACCAATCCAGATTGCATTGGGAGGCAATAAATTCCATGTCAACCAATGCCTCAACTTATAATAAACTGCATTAGCTGTGTATTTTGATACCATGAATCATCTATGGTAAATTCTAATGATTTTAATAATCATCATTTGGTCTCAGGATAATCTGAAGTTGATGGATGACATGGCAGTTCTCCAGCCTACAGTGTTCGCCAGTGTTCCTCGTCTATATAATAGAATTTATGCAGGGTGATGTTTTAATCATTTACGTACACTATTATTATTTACTTTTTGAAACTTCATCTAAATTGAGACATTGCTAAAGTTTAATTTATTGTAGTGTTATGAATGCTGTCAAGGCATCGGGGGGACTAAGGGAGAGATTATTCAATATTGCTTACAACTCAAAGATACAAGCTATATCAAATGGTAGTTTTACCTTAGAATTTTAATTCATTCGATACACACGTTGAGTGCCCCTTTCTACGGGAAGCATCAGTATGATAAGGCATTGGAACATTCTTTTCTGCATGCACCACTATTCACGTTTTAGTAAAGCTCCCGGGCATTCAAAGAGCATTTGTTGCTTGTGTTTTAACATTTAGTTTTAAAGAATAATAAAGATAAACATTCTAGTTGTTTATTCATGAAACTACAAGATCACCAAATTGTAAGATCTTTCAATGAATTTCTACAATTATAAGTAACATCTTTTCCTCTAAGTGATGCACAGCTTTTGAGATCTGATAATGTTTTTCATTTATGATCCTTCAGTAATTTCTTATATACTGTTTGTACTTTTAATTTATATCTACATTTCTCGTTTACATGATTAATGTAACATCATGAAAGGTGAATTTGAAATCTTGTTTAAAGCTTTGAGCGAAGATCATACTCTTTTTTATAGTATATTGAATGAAAGGCATTCTATCATTCCTTTAAAAACTCTCTAAACTCTTGACCTATTTTATATTTCAATGTTTGAGGTATTGCTTCATAATCTCTATAAAAAAGACTATGATTATATTTGTTATGTATATAGCGATTGAAAGTAGGATGAAAAGCTAATGCTTCATATTTTCTATTGTATTGCTTGAATCACGCCCCTACAACGAGCTATTTTTCTTATACTTTAAAGCAGAAAAAGCTAATTTTTCATGATATATATTGTATTTCATGCTTCAAATTCATTCAATGAGCTTAGTCACATGTCTCACCAATTATTGGATAAATTCATTATTTTGTTGATGTATTTTTAATGTTTAAAAAGGCAAGCTGTAAAAAAGAGCATGGTAATATTTGATATTTATTTTTCTTAAAAAAATCTCTTTATAGTCAGAAATGATAATATTTGGTATTTATATAGGGACTAAAACTAGGATTCCAATAAAACATTAACTTTCACAGAATACATTTCCATAGTTAATTCAAATTACTTTAAAGCTTAGAATCGTTTGTAAATAAGTCAAAATTGAGCATAGAACCCTAATTCATTTTGTAAACATCATGCACAATCTTATACAATGCCATCAGGTTTTTCCTGAAAAAAAAATCATATGCAGGAAACCTTTGATTGAAACATGTTGATATAATTTCGAAGTTAATATTTGTAAACATGTACATGTTCACTACTAAACCCAACCTTTATGATGAAATTTTCAACTTCATAATTCGTACACGAAAGCATAAGAATAGCATGCATGCTCCCTAGCGATGATGTTACCAAGTGTAATAGTTAAACTTTATTCTCCACTTTGTTAGCTCGACTCCAACATTTCCTTTGTTTTTATTTATTTATTTATTTTAAAGTGAAGGACATTCTAAAGGATTCTGGATGAATTTGTCATGGAAAAACCCTATTGAAAATTATAATTTGACTCATCCTCGTTCCAATTTTTTAAAAATTTGGACCAACATGATGCAGCCTCTTGTTCATAGAGATCCAGTTATAAATTACCTTGTATTTAACTCACATTATTAACATCATCATCACTTTTATCTTTATTCCAAACTCTTTAGGTTTTGTTTCTTAAATTCTTATCCTCCATTTACTTTTATTAATATGAGATTATGATTTATTTAGATTTGAGTTTGAGACTTTATGTGGGCACAAGCTAATGGTTAATTATCTCTCCGACATGTTAGATAACACTCTTGATTAAAAAGGTTTTTTAAATTCTTAATTAGGAGAGTTGTTTATGATACCGGAGTTAACCCAAATCACAATTGAAATGGAAATATTATTGCTGAAATTCCAATAGGTTAGAATGATGATTCTCCAAAACAATAAATAGAGGACTACAAAAATCAGAAGACACCTTAGGGCGAGGATAAGGGTAATGGATGATGGTTGGAAAACAGGTAGGGGTTTGATTGGAGGTGGTTGTGAGGGTAGGAGGGTTGGAAGTGGGTTTTGACAACAACTGGAAAGCCGGTGAAGCAGTTGCGGCGGCTGTCCGATAGGCTGGAGGAGTAGGCGACAGTTCTGGGAGGATGGGAGGAGGTTATAGGAGAACTTGGAAGGTGGCTGCCGCAGAGAAGACGACAACTGACGGGAGGAGGGTTGGGGCTGCAGCTGGGAAGAAGGGGAGAGACTGCTGTGCTTGGAGTGAGGTGTAGCAAGTACGATGATAGCGAGAATGAGAGTGAGGTTGCGGGTGAGAAGTAGGTCTTGGATAATCAACATCTCAGAGCTAGATACAACCAAAGCACCACTCATCCTTAGATACAACCCTAGAAGGAAAAAAAAAGGGATGTCGACAGTTGTCCAAACAGATGTCTCAGCAAAAATTAAACCCTAACATAACAAACGACCTATTTATAATAAAAAAGAAAATTAGGAGGGGGGGGGGGCTTGGGCTGTAGCAGCTCCCAACCCTAATTAGGGCCGGTCGGTTCAACCTCCCTGTTGAACCGACACCCCCTTACCGAACCATGGGCTGGTTCAACTCTAGCATCCCCGCGTCAGTCTCCCAAGATCACATTACAGTTTCATTCATCGAAGCTTTTGGTTTTTCGTCTACAATTCTAGCAGCACCTGGATCTCTCTGTCGGTTGTATTGTCTCCCAAAATAATCTATGGTCGGCTCAAACTGATCTTAAGTGGGGGTAATCTGAGCTTCCTGGAACGGTGGTGGCCATGGTGGTAAGATGTCGATTGTGCTATTCTGCAATGTTTCTGTTATGACAACCCCTTGTTTTGAATCAAAGTCTCGGTCCTGTCATTCTTTATCATCACCAAAATTGTTTCCACTGATGCTTCTCTGCTGGCAAGGACGCCCCTATTCTCGTATTCTGCAAAAAGTAGAAGGATGATGCACTTCCCGTGGTTGGTGAAGGAGTAGGTTTTTCTGAACCCATTGTGTTGAGTCCTATGGTCATATTTCCATGGTCTCCGAAACAACAGGTGGCAGACATCCATGTGTACCATGCCATACCAAACTTGATCATGCAGATGCTGACCTGTTCGTCTTTAGCCACGTCATAGAATACGGTTGGGAGTGACTTTGAGTCCTAAGGCCCAATTTCTCCACCATCTGTGTCTACACCACGTTCTTGCTGCTTCCTCCATCGATGATGAGACTTCATACCTTCCAATTCACGGTGCAACGGGTGTAGATTTTATTGTGGTAAAGCCATTGCTGATCCACATATCCTCAGTCTGTAGGACCCGTAAAACCACGGGCATTTCGCCCTCATTCGGTGGAAGATAATACACATTACCCTACTCTTCAGTTGTTTCTTCATCGCTAATCTCCACGACGTCCTACTCAGTAAAGACACGACTCTGTTCGTCGGGCAACTGGCGACGATGTGCTCAAATCTATGACATCTAAAGCATTTTGGTGCGGGAACTATAGTAGGCGTACTATTCTTCTCGGGCTTCTTCTCACTCTGGGTGGCTTTTTCCTTATCTGAATTAATTTTCTTAACTCTCTGAGGTGTGCTCCTGTTGGTGTCTCCAACAGCGGGTGGCTGCATGACTAGTGGTGGTTGCTTGCTCTATTTCTACTATCTCTCCGCCTTCATAACTAAGGTTTGGACATCTCCGAGTGACCAACAAGGCTACAGTTACACCATGTTGCTGGTAGCGGGCTTTAGGCCTCCCAGATAACAGGTTATGATGTGTTCCTCTGGTTCGATTAACTCACACTTCATTTGCAACTGATCAAACTGCGTTGTGAACTCCTCCACTGATAGATCTCTCTGCTGCATGTGGAGTGTCAGAAAAATTTTATGACGGTAGTAACGTGGTAGGCAATATCTCTACATCTCTTTCTTTATCTTTTCTCACTTGGTAATTTTGTCACTTCTCTCTTTCTTTGCCTCTGCAAGTTTTCACGTCATAGAGTCACTTTTTCTAAATTTGATGGTTGCTAGTTTTACCCTTTTATTTTCTGATATATCTTTGTACTCGAAGATTTTCTCAAATGACTTTAGCCATTCGATGAAGTCGTCGGGATCCATTCCTCTATCGAACTCTGGTAGATCCACTTTTATTCGAAGTCTCTGTGTCCTCTTTATATAGCGTCCTCTGATACTGGATTCCAAAGTGTCATGGCCTTTATTCTTCATCTCTGGTAGATCCACTTTTATTCGATGAAGTCGCCGGGAAGTGGTTGAAATTCTCGTCACTTTCACCCCGTCAACTTTTCCTTCCACGATCGAGGGTTATTTTCCTTTAGGTTTCATCCTCCATGTCCTCCATGTCCGTAAGCCTCCACCGAAGTTGATGGATCTTTCAATGTATCTTTTTCCAGGTAGGCTCAAGCATGTATCTCGCTAGAGTTTAGGGTTGGGAGGTGAATGAGAGTGTATGTGGCTAATTGAAGGTGTAGGAAAATAAATTTGGGGTTGCTAATTTTCAAAATCTTTGGTGGAGGAAAGAAAATTAGGGTTAGGTCAAAATTTGTTAATGGTTTGGGAGTAGGAAAGAAAATTTTTGGAGGTGTCTTGAGTAGGGGCGAATGCTTGGAAATCCTATGATATGGTTGAAGTTAGACTAGCTCAGATACTAAATGACACTGGAGTTAACCTAAACCACAACCGATACAAAAATATTATTGTTGAAATTCAAAAATGTTATAATGGTGGCCTTCAAACAGAACATAGATGACTACAAACATAAAAAGGCACCATAGGTAGATATCAGAGTTAACATAACCCGCGACAATGATAAAAAAATATTATTAATCGCGCAATCTAAGTACAAGCAAAGTTCAACATGATAGTGGAACAAACGAAGAAACAAACAAGAAACAAGACTAGCACAATCTGTGGTAGGCCTAGAGCGAGTATCCGTAAATGTTGGCTGCGAATTTGGGCTTGCTGGTGACAAGAAAAGGCGACAACAGGTGGTGGAGGCGTCGAGGAGGCTAACGAATGTGGGTGGTGGCCAGAAGAAGCGTTGACAACAAAAGCTGATGCAGGTGGTTATTAGAAAGGACAGGGCAGCCGATGGTGGCGGCACAGACAAGGGTAAGGAGGACTGCTCCTGGTTGGAAGACACAACCGGAGGGGAAGGGACAACCTACTGCAACGGGCCGGATGGCCTGCTGGAGCGGTTGCTTGGAGAGCCAGGCAGTTGTTGGGACGAGTCGGGAAGGGTGCTGGAAGGTGGTCGATGCGCAGGACAACTGTGAAAAGGGTAGTCCTGCTGGGAAACAACAAGGTGGCGGCCTACTGGAGTGGTAGGTAGGCTGGATGGCAGGTTCTGGTTGCTGAATGACAGATCTGGGGAGGCGAAACAATAGTTTGGGGCGGCCGAACAATAGTTGGAAAGGGTGGACAGTGGGTGGTAAGAAGAGGCAGCAAGTAGGAAGGCTGGACTGCAAAATGGCTAGCTGGAGAACTAGCGGCGATGACCGAAAAACGACAAAAATGGTCGGACAACAGACTGGGATGTTGTATGGGTGGTGGCAGTGGCGACTGGACAATGCTGGGAGGCTGGCGGCTGAGAAGGAGGGTGGAGGGAGGGATGAACCGGAAATGGAAGTAGATACAACACCTCAGATTAGGATATAGTTGAAGCACCACCTCCTGGGATACATCCCCAGAATAGGGGAACACTCCACAAAAGAATTTGAACTCAGAATAATATTAAAACTGAATCCCTTGAGCAAAACTCCCCCATATATATAATAGGGATTATGGATTAAAATAAATAATGTTGTAAGATAAGAAAGAAATTAAAAAGGGAAGAAATAAAATTAGGCAATGACTTATAATAGGTGATTAATGGGAAAAGGAAAGAAAGAATTGGAGGGAAAATGAACAAAAGGGTGGGAGTAGGGGGGGTAGCAATTCCAGTCTCCTCAGGAGGGCCGACTGGTCCAACAGAAGGCTGGACCGACCCAAGGTATAGGCCAGTTTAGCCATCATCCTCAAGCAGCCCCTCATCATAGGGCTAGGACGAGGGTGGTGGATGGCGGCTAGACAGTAGTTAAAAGTCAGTTTTGCTATGGTTGTGAGGCAGGAGGGTTGGAAGTATGGTTCTGGCTGTCACGACCTGACGTAGGGTTTGGAATTAACCAAAATGAGAACAGACGGTCGAACGATGAAAATCAACAACAACTTAATCTTAATATCGTTAATAATAATTTTTTTTAAGTTTTAAAGAAAATGAAGGGTGAATAATCAGTAGGACCCTATGGTATTCCAATAGAAGTGCATAAATCTGTAGGAGATTTGGAAAATTTTTTGGCTTACTAAATTTTTATTTATTATGTTAAAAACTAAAAAGATGGCTGAGAAGTGGAGTGAGTGTATTTTGATCCTTATTTTTAAGAATGAAGAGGATGCACATGATCATTCAAATTATAGAGGATATAAGTTATTGTTTCATACGTTAAAATTTTGAGAGGGAGTAATTGAACATAGGTTATGAAGTGGTAAAAATATATCATAAATTAGTTTGGATATATGCAGGACAAGTCAATTGTGGAAGTTATACATTAATTAAGAGGTTTAATAGAGAAGTACAAAGAGAGTAAGGAGGATCTACATATCATTTTTGTTGATTTAGAAATAGCTTATAATAAGGTTCGAAGAGAAGTAGTTTTGCCAGTTATGGAAAAGAAATGTGTTGTTTTGACTTGTATTCAATTCATTAAAGATATGTATACTAGAAGTGTTACTTGTGTTCAAACAGAGGGTGGATTGACCAAATATTTTCTTATTTTTGTTGGATCATGAATTGACTTTAAGCCCATATCTTTTTGCTTTAGTTATGAATGTCTTTAATGGACATTAGGAGAATGTATTTGTGTGTATGCTTTTCACTGATGATATTCTTCTCGTGGATAAGATTAGAGTAAGAGTTACGAAAAACTTGAATTATGGAGGTTAACTTTAGAGTCTAAAGACTTTTGTTTGAGTAGATCTAAAACTGAATATATGGAATGTAATTTTAGTTGTAGTAAATTTAGTGGTGGCGTTATAGCAATGAGTGATCAAGTAATTAAAAGGATTGAACGTTTTAGATATGTTGGTTCTATTATTCAAAGTGATGGTGGATGAGTGACGTTGATTAAGGAATGCATTAGGTCTTTTTTGTGATAAAAAGGTACCTGTTAGACTTAAAGAAAAATTTTATAAGATGGTGGTGAGACCTGTGCTGCTTTATGTTACATAATGTTTGTATATACGAGAGAAGCATAAAATTAAGTTAAGTATTATTGAGATGAGAATGCCTAGATGGATGAGTGGCTTTACACTTAGAGAAAAAAAATGCGAAATGATTATATTTGTGATAGGGTTGGTGTAGCTTCAGCGGTGAAGAGATTAGAGAGACTCATCTTAGATGGTTTGGTCGAATTAAATATCGACCATCTGATGATCTTGTTGGGAGAGTAGATGGCGTGGTCAAAATTGTTACTGAAATTTGGTGAGCTATGAAGGAAATTCGAGATTCTAGCTGGTTCTATGCATCAAAACTACCATGCGCCTCATTTGATCATGAAAACATGTATGTCTTGAGAAGCTCGATTGGCAATTTAGCGATGAATGAAAATTTTTTAACGAACGTTCTGTAAATTGAAGTCAACTCATGAAACTGATGCAACTAAGTAAATGATTATGGTTTGAGCCAGTTCACAATTGGCTCTATACTAATTGGATCTATTTCAATGCCAATTGCTCAAACAATGTATCCTAGGAAGCACGTCCGTGACGTCGGAAAATGACATTTCCTTGGAAGGCCATTTAATAAAAATTAACCAAGTTGTATGAATAAAAAGATGACGAGTTCTGTGTTCGGAGTACTGGGGGAGTTGCCTTGAAAAATGTGCTTTATTTAGGCATTCTTTTTGTATTATGTTGACATTCATTGCATATCCTATTCAAAAATTAAAGATAGTAATTGGTTACCATTTCAAATTTTCCAAATCACATGTTCCATTTTGTGAAAGATGAGATATAGCAGTTTACCATATTAGTTGCTCATTCTAGGCTAGTATTTTCCTTTTTTTTTCTATTTTTTTAATCTACTTATTTTGAATTGTCTATGTTTTGTTTGTGAACTATGTTAACATAGTTCTCATATTTTTCCATTTATCTAGTTATTATGATGCAGTCAAATAGGAAAAAAAATGAGAACAAGAAATCAAGTTTTTTTTGTCAGGATGGGTTTCAAATTCATTGATGCTGCTTTGATAAGTGCAATAAAAATTTTAATTGATTACCTATATATTACACTAAGTTCAAGGCAAATTCATTTGCTTTTAGAGCTATCCTAATTAATATTTTTTCTAGATATCTTAATACAAAATTTTCCCATCTAAATATTTAGCATCTTTTGTTTTTCATCCATATTCCGTGAGGCCTCCAAAGTACATCTTTGACATGATATTTTGTGACGGTGGATAGTTTTCTTGTTCGTGAATAGGATACTACTTGATTTTTGGATTTTTTTTTTATTCATGTATTTTTGCTTTGACGAATATTTATCTGTGTAGCGGGATTGAAAGAAATTTATGGAGGATGTTCAATTTATTACATATTCTATTGACTAATTGTGCATGAAAAAGTGATTTTGTTTGTTTTATACATAGTTTTCCTTTTGTTTAAAAAAAGGAAAAAAAACCATGTTTTTTTAATTATGTTATCAATTTCTTAAAGAATCATTTATATTATATTTTAATAATTGATTATTTTATGCAATTTTCTCAGGGAAAAAACCATCTCCAATCTGGGATAGATTGGTATTCAACAAAATTAAGGACAAACTTGGAGGCCAGATTCGATTAATGTGTTCAGGGGCCTCACCATTATCTCCAGATGTTTTGGAATTTCTTAAAATGTATACACTTTGAACCTCTTTTATGTTTGGCTTATTTTTTGTGAAGTGTTATTATAGGACATCTTGTCTTACAACAACTCTTATTTTTGCAAATTCATGCAGATGCTTTGGGGGCCGTATCATCGAAGGCTATGGGATGACAGAGACATCTTGTGTAATAAGTAATATGGATGAGGATGACACCTTAGTTGGTCATGTTGGTTCGCCAAACCCGGCTTGTGGTTAGCATTATTCAAATTTCTCTCGGCACATTAATGATTTGAATGTGTTGTTTGCATTTGACCCCTTTAATTTCTAGTATAACATTATTGCTGTTTTGGATAACAGAAATCATGTTAATGAGTGATTTAGTATACTGCGTTAACTGCTTTGAAAAAGCTGCCCCTTTAAGCCTTCCTAGTGTAGAATAACTTGAGGGTTGGTTTTCTTTAGGTAGATTGAATACAGTTAATTAGATTTCCCATATTATTATATAGATCACAGTTTATTTAGATATAAGATTCAGACTGCCTATAGGCATAAACTCATATAGTTAATTGCCCTGGAGGATACTCTGAATTAAGAATGTATCTTAGGCTAGAACATTTAGGCTTAAATTTGGTTAAATGGGTGATGGTTGGAAATATGGAGGTAGATTAAACCAAGATCCCATGATTTTGTTATTCTATGTCTTCTAGTTGATTCAATTTGCCAATATTAGAGGACTTTTGAGTTGTGATGTTTACTGAGCTTGATTAACCATAGTTTCCCTCCTCTCAAGTATCCCAAGTAAATCGATTTAGAAGTGTTTGTACAAGATGTAATTTCGACATTGACGCTACTTGTTCACTGCCGAATGGTTTTCAAAGGGCTCATGGGACAAAAATGCTATACATGACCATTAAGGGCTCATAAAATGTTTTTAGTTTGACTTCGAGACATGTTGGAATTTGATTGGTTTAATAAGCAACCTCAGACTAGCTCAACTTTTTGTCTACGCGGTGCCTTGAATAAATTTTAGTTGTGGACCTTAGTCCAATAGAACATGGATAGGATCATAGGGCCACTCATGGTGGAATTCTTGTTCTTTTCACTATGAAAAGATTTACATTACCATTTTGACTGAACTGCTAAAAGGTATGAGGCATGATTAATTGTGGTTCATAAATATGACCAACAATAGCTTAGTTCTAGCATAAATGATTTGATTTTAGAAGAATGAACTTTAGTTTACTCTATGGGGTGGATGTCTTAGCATGTTGGATTTTGGTTTTATGTTTATTTCGTTTGTTGTGGCACTCTTTTATTATGTTATCATTATTTATATCACTCATTAGACGTAGGATAGTCTTTAAGGGTTAATTTTTTGCCACAAAGATCAGCATAAGCATGACAAAATATTTTGATGTTTTCACAAGTTGCTTTGAGCACGGAGCTCTAAATAAGCCTGTGTTTTATACTAGATTTTGGTTTATTTCAACTAAATAGCTTTGGTATGAGATTAGTTAAAGTCTAGTTTGGTGTTCTTTAGGTAGTCCTAAGTAGCCTTTGATTTAGCAAATTTGTTGACTTTGAGTAGATAAAATTTGGGGTGCTTTGATGGCCATGAGTTTGTTCTGTTGATTTAGTTTTTAAAGGTGAGGCTTAAATGCCAAAGAAAGGTCCATCAAAATTTAACTGTCACAGTGTTGACCTCATTTTTTAGGTCATTTCTTTTTCTAGGATCCTAGGATCTAGCTCTAGGAGTTCCTATTGATCGTCTTAGAAAACTAGAATTATGACCCACCATTTTATAAATTCTAGCTACTTATTTTTCTTTGATGTCTAGCTTTTTTGGCACAAGACCATCGTCTTATGAACGAGCGGTTATGGGCTATTTTGTGAAGACTCAAGGGAAAAGTTCCTAATAGGACTTCAAGCCTTAGGAAAACATTGTCATGACCTTTTCGTCACATACACACACCAAATGCACAAAATTCGCTGAATTGCACGAAATTGGACTTCAATTAAATCTAAAGGACGGGTGAAAATGTGAGCTTCTCCGGATGACCTCCGACGATAAATTGGACTGCGCCTATGCGTCTGGGACACCAATTTTGGTGGGAAATGACACCCATATTGTCATATCTTCGACATGAAAAGATTGACACGCAAATCGATGAATTCGTCACAATGACCTCCTACGGCGAAACAGACCGCGCGAGCGCGTCCAGAACGTCAGAATTACCTAAAAAGGACATCCAATTTGCAATGATTTCACACACAAATTAAAATGTGCAAATCAAATTTTTACTTTAAAAATTAAGTATTTTCATACTTATTTTTTTAATTATATAATATTAATAAAACTCTAATCTTTATTTCCCCTTCTCTCGCACTATTAAACTCTCTATTCGATCGGTCTTGCGCTCGGCTCGTCTCCCTCTCCTTTGTGCCCGTGCCCTAGCTCCTCCAATCGGCCGCACCGAAGCCGATCGAGCGGCGCCATAGCTCGTCTTCTTCTCCTCAAACACGACATTCCGCTGCCTTTCGCGCACGCGGCTCGTCTCCTCGAGCTCTGCTCGACCGAGCAGTCCTCCAACTGCGAAGTTCCACCTGGCCGGCTCTTCCTCTGCCCTAGGCTGCATTTCCTCTTGCCTTAAATCTTTCTCATCCTCTCCCTTTACCTGATTTGCTGACTAAGGAGGCTGGTAGGTGGCTGCTTTGCTCCTTTCTCTGCTATAAAAACCCCACTTGGGGAGGGTTTTGAGTTTGGCTGAAAATTTTGAATAGAGTGGAGGTGCTGCCAAAATTTCTTCTCTTAAAATTTTCTTTGATTTGTTCATTACCTGTGTGCTTGAGACCTTCTTGAAAGTGTTGTGGGGAACTTTCAGGGCTGAAATTTCGGTGGAGCTTACTTACTTTCTAGAACTTTTGTTTTGGGTTTTCTTGCTTTCATCATTTCTGATTTAGTGGTCAGTTGAGGTAAGCTCCCTATAATTTTCCTCTTCTTTGGCAGTTTGGTTATGACAAATTTCGTATCATGGGAGCTCTTCTTCTTATTCTTTACATAACTATGAACTTACTTGCAAAAATATGAGAAGTGTGATACCCTCTCTTATGTGAAGATTTGAAAGTTGCTGCTTGGAATTCGGGAGTCTTGCTAGTTTGTTTTGGAGTACTTTTGATGCATGTCACGTAATTCCTATGCTTTTACACTTCTTTCATTTGAATTTTAATCATTTACATGCATGCCATCCAATTCTTTTATACCTACAAATTTAGCACATGGGTTTTGATAAAATTCTTCCAAGATTTGTATTTTCTAAAATTTTCAAGGACACTTTTCTTATGGGATTTAAAGTACTCTTTTGTTGATGTTCAATACTTGTACCTTTGGTGTCCGATTTGCAAAAAAATATGGAACTCTCAGTGGTTAATTTGTAAAATTCAGAGACCGTTAGTACTCAATTTGCAAAAATTTGAAATCGTTGGGTGGTCTTGGAATGCATTTTACTCTTTTAGAAATATATTTGGAAAAACATATTTGGGGACTGCCTCTATTACCTTCGTTGCTTGAAATGTTTGAAAGTAAGAAATTCATGTTGAAAATTATTTTATGAATTGGAAAAGATGCATTTGGGGCTTATGTTTCGTTCCTCTTGCTGCCCCTTGATAAAATACATGCAGGAAATTATGTTTATGAGCTGAAAAATGTATGTGGAGCTCATATATTGATTCTCTTGCTGTCCCTTGATAAAATTCATGCAGGAAATTATGTTTATGAGCTGAAAAATATATGTGGAGCTCATATATTGCTTCTCTTGCTGTCCCTTGATAAAATACATGCAGGAAATTATGTTTATGAGCTGGAAAATGTATTTGGAGCTCATGTATTGCTTCTCTTGCTGTCCCTTGATAAAATACATGCTTGAAATTATTTTATGAGTTGGAAAAATGTGTTTGGGGTTCATTTCATGCTTCTCTTGCTGCCCCTTACTAGAGTATATGCCGGAAATTGTTTTATGTCTATGGAAATATATATTTGGGGGCTCATTTCATGCTTCCTATTTTGCCCCATATATTGGACTATGTTTGCCCTTTTCTTGGGCTCGGTTTTGGCTTCATGGAATCTGATTTTTATGGCTTTGTTTTGACTCATTTAGTGAGTTCGATTTACCTGGAATATTTCTCTTTTTTTTTTACTCCCTTTCGCTAGATTCGGTTCTGTTCATTTGCTGGACTCGATTTGCCCATTTTCTTGGGCACGGTTTGGTGATTGTTTTTGCTCCTCTTCCTAGTTTTACGTGTGAGCTTGTTTGTGAGCTGAATGGAATTGGTATTGGTATGGCTTTTGGAAATTTGAGAATTCATTCCTTATGGATTATTCTCTTTTGCTTTGTGACATATGAAAAGTTTTTGAAACTTTGTTTCAAGAAATTTTAAACTTGATATAAATTGAATTCATGAGGGGTTTAAAAATGCTCAAGATTGACATTTGGAAAGAATATTCTTCTCAGGATTGATCTGACCATTTCCTTTTGACGAATTTAAACGTTTTAGACCGATACATTTATGATTTTGTTTTAAGCTTTATTGATTCGACTTTGTTTTAGAAATGGATCGGTCTCCTTTTGGTTTATTTTATTTTTTTAACGGTCAAGTTAAAAATAAGAATTTTCGATTTAATTATATTCATAAATGATTCATAATCTTAAGGAAAATATGAGGGAAAGAGAAAGAAAGAGAAAATTAAAGATAAGATTTGTCTCTTCGAGGCGATAAAACCTAAAGGAGGTAGAATAGTGAACCATCTACCGTTCCTTTTTGCATATGAAAGATAAAACTATAAATTGGAAGAATATTTGAGGGTTGGAAGAAAATGAGAGTTTAGGTAACAATTAGGGACATGGATTAAAAGATCATTAGACTTGCATTTAGGTCCCTTAAGCTTTGAATCAACTTAAATCCAACTACCCTAACTAGGTTTGAAGCACACTTCACAACCCTTTTGCCAAAGCTATAGGTTTACCCTTCAGGTTTTAGGAGTCTGATGATGAGCTAAACTTAATCCAAAGATATTTGAGGGTTGGTTGAAAGGACACTTAACTGAGGTTAGACACTTTGGAATCACTTCAGACCCAAATTAAAGTATAGACTTCCTAGGTCTTAGGAGCACACCCTGAGAGAGTCCATCATCTTAATGTTCAAATGATCCTAAGAAGCTAGACATCTTACCTTAGTTCATGAAATAACTAGGACACTAGGCACGAGGGTGCACTAGATTGTGATTCATGACTGATTTAATTAGATCAAATAATGAAATTCTTATCTTAACATGACCAAAATTGAAACCCAATGCTCCGGGATTTGAGTTTGTCTTACACTCAAATCCTCCTGATAATTGAGGACATTTCAATATCATATATGAATTTCCTATTCTTGATCCTTTATATGTGATATTGTATTTTATTTTATTTGATTCTTTTTCCTACGATTTACCTGTTTCTGTTAAGTCTTTTTCAGGTCATACCTTCCTTTTTTACACAACGCATAATAGCTAAATTTAAAGGAGCAATTAACCTCTCAGGTGTACATGTTTAATTTATATTACAACATTCTATCTCAAATCATGTTATATTGTTTTCATATCCTGTTGTATTATTTCCCCAGCATATTATATTGTCTTTCCTCTTTTCTGTATAGCACATTGTTACTTTTCTTTCACACTGCATGCTTAGTTACTTTGATACGCTATGTCTTAGTATAGAATAACCTAGTGGTTGAGTGCATTTTCAAAACTCAAACTAAACCAAGAGGTGCTACTACGAAGAGTTTGGAGCAAACATCGTGGGCAACACGACGAGGAACAACTTCAAGATGGATTTGCAACAACAAAAACATCAAACACATCACACAAACATCTTCACATCGCCTATCACTTCATTTAGTTTAAATAACAACCCATATGATCACCTTTCAGGCTTTTGCACAACTTTGTTGTGCAATTATAAGTCCTAACATTTTAGGATTCTGAGGTTACCGTGCGGTACGGCATAAATTCTCCTATCTTTTTAGGCTATTTGCATAGTTCGATATTGTGTAAACATAAGTCCTAAATCTTAAATAATTTGCAGGATTGAAATATCAAATAAGCATCACTTCAATGACATAAAACTGAATATTAGGATAGTTGAGATATCCCCAGGGTTTTCCCTGGATCTGTGATATCCCCTACTTTTCTTCCCTTTGGATTCCTTAAATAATTGTTTCTATTTTGAGTCATTCTCATTTGATTTTCACATGTCCAATCTTGAAAACCTAAACTTTGAAATTTTGAAAGCAAAATCACTTGATCTTAATCGAAAATTTTCTTAAGTGACCTTCAATCATTTAAGATGTAATTAACTATAGGGGCTTGCCTCTATAGGGAACCTGAAACCCAGATAAAATAAACTCTATCTAATTTTTTATGTTAGGTAGGGAAACTTGTTGACATTTTTATAAAATATTTCGCAGATCAAAACGGATGTCACAAATTTGTTAGTCTAGGTGATTGAATCCCTATTATATGTGATATATTTATTTCTTCGGGATAAGTGTATTACCTGTAGTATTGTATTCAATCATTTAAACTATTTAAAATATGAGACCCGTTTGGTCTCACCTATTTTAAAATAAAATTTTATTTTTAAAAAACAAAAAAGCGTTATATTCATATTTAAATTATTTTTAAAAATCACAAAATCATCACTTTTTCAAATCACAAAAGTTAAAAACGACCGACAAATTTTGGCGACTCCGCTGGGGACTGATTCCTCTCTCCATCTTTGATCGGGTGGTTATGTTTTCATATATCGGTGGTGTGTCTATGTCCCTCATGGGCCAGACTACCATTCTTCTGTTGACTTAATGCTCTCATTTCTTCCTTGAGTCAGTACAGTCAACTCCTCGTGGAGTTCAGGACCGTCTTCTTAACCATCCTTAAGTGGAAAGGTCCAGAACCCTAAGGTTTAGTAGGGTGGACCCTTAATAGGTGTGGTGTGTTAAAGTCGGAGTGGGTCCAATGTGGAATAGATCATTTTCTATTTTAGGCGAGTTCCTATGCCTCATAATCACTTCACTTCTCTTCTGAAATTTGCTTATCCTTTTTACAAGTCATGTCAAAATTCCTTTTCAACTTTCCTCGACAATGTTGAAGTCTCAAAACCCAATACTAAAACAAAACAAATCACAAATTGATGTCAAATTCACATGGATAAATTTTAAAGGATACCCAGCTCATAAGACAAGTGTGTTAACTTGAGCACTGCCGTTGAAATTGCAAGGTGTTGGACGTCACTAACTTCCATAAAATTTTGAAATGGCAGAGATAATGTCTTCACCAAAGTTGATCTTTTCTTTTGCCACTGAAGAAGAGTTTGCTGTTAGCAAGAATGAGCTTCCGGACCTGGCGGTCATTAAGTTTTGGCAAGGAGTCAATGATATTGAAGCCAAGTTTGGGAATGTCTCAGTTACCGTAATGAAGCTTGAAATGGACAAGTCCGTCAAGCCTGTGGTGGAGTTTAATATCAAGTCTGCTAATGAAGTACGCCCTCTGAAGAGGGTGTTGATTGAAAAGAATTATGCTGTTGCCGTAAAGTCTGCCACTAGGGGCGTGGGGACCACTTTTAGGACTGTTTCTGCTTCTGCCACTGGATTCACCACTACTCCAAGTGTTCCACTAAACGAAGGGAAGGAGATTCGTTACGAAGAAGTGTATGTCGATGCTTTTGCCCCGCCGTTTTCTGCATTTGAAATTGGGTCCAATTCAAAGTCCGTGCAACTTACTAAGACACAAGAAAAGAGACAATCAGAAAATTCTAAGGGCTGAGAAAGCGAAAGCCACAGAGCTAGCTGCTACTGACACTACCCTTCGACTAGGTGAAATAGGATTATGTGAGACCTCACCTCTATGCATGAGGAATAAGTTCCACTAGTTGCCTGCCACCTACGGAGAGGTTGGAGTCTATGGGGTTGTTACCACATCACCGCCACCATCTCTCAATGATGATCCAATGTCGGTGACGACATTCGAAGGAAAATCTGAGATGATAGCAGGAGTGAATAAAGTATATTCTTTCAGAAAAGAAGCTGTAGCAAAGATGTTCCAGGATTCGATTAAAAATCCCAAATTCAGATTATGAGAGCCAAAGAGACCGGAGGAAGTCGATATGAAAGATCATCCCGACTACTGTCCTTACCACAGACTGCTCAGACATACTATAGAAAACTGTATCAGCTTCAAAGAATGGCTTGAAAAGAATTTCAAAAATGAAAAATTAATAATTTTGAAAGAGTATTTGACAGAGCCTAAAAGAGGTGCTATCAATATGATTTTCAGCTAATCCAGTTGCTTCATCTGACTTCTACACAACTACATCAGTGCTCAGCAAAAGATGTGAAGTTCATCAAAAATCTCCAATTGACCTTATAATTGTGAAAGGAAGGTCAATCGAGGATACATTGGAAAAGCTTTGAGCCGACATTGCACAGTTGTCTAAAGAACGAAGAAAAGATTTGGGTGATGAACCCTACGACCCGTCAGAATATGAGATAGAAGAGTTTGCAGAAATTAATGTTATTGAGGCCAGAGCCACCTTATCCTCGTGCGATGCTCCTTTACCCACTGAGGAGAACGCCGTGGATGAGTTGCAAATAGCCATTCAACAATGTGATGGACAGATCAACCATATGAAGAAACAACTAGAAGAAATGACGACCGCCATAGCCACTATTCAAGGACAATCACAATCACTGCCGACAGTACCCCCAGGGGCAAGCCATTCAGAAAGCGTCCAGATCGTCGATGGTAAAAAGGAATTCACGTCGATCAATGAAGACGATCAACCAAAGAAAGACTTATTTCATGAATCAATATCAGAAAAAGACATTAACCAAATGGTGGAACAACGATTGAGAGAAGCCCTAACTCAATCAAAAGGAGAGACATTGATTCTAAAGGGTAGACCCTATCCCGAAGAATTTGATAATGTTCAATACCCTGAGGGTTTCGTATCACTGTTGTTCAAGACATTTGATGGAACGGGAAATCCCTGTCAGCATGTTGCACACTTCCGAGTAAGTTGTGGCAACGCGGAGGATAGTGATGCGTTGCTGTGTCGTCAATTTGTGAGCAGTCTTTCGAGAATCGCTTTTGACTGGTACGCTGAACTGCCCAATGGCTCAGGAAAAACATTTTAAGAATTAGAAGACCTCTTTGCTAAGCGGTTTGCTGGGGCTAGGCACCATATCACCGTCGGTGATCTTGTGGCCGAGCAACAGAAGCCAGCCGAAACATTGATGGACTACATTCTGCGATGGAGGAATTTAAGCATGAGCTGTGAGCCACAACTCCAAGAACAACACGCAGTCGAAATCCTTTTAAAGAATATCCATGGTTCATTGGGTTTCTTACTCAAGGGATTCACCATTAAAACATTTGAGAAGCTGCTTAGAAAAGTTGGGAATCTTCAAGAAGAAGCGAAACATATTGGTTTTCTTGAGAAAACTGGGAAGCTAGAGCCATTGAAGACATCCGAGAAGAAATCTGGGACAGTAGCAGTGGTTGGTAGGGGCAAGTGACCATTGCAGATTCAAGTCGAACAGTCTCGACAGATCTACCAACGTCCTCGGCGAAATGATCAACAATCGTTTCAGCAGATGTGTTATCAAACAGATGAAGGGAAACCTCCGAACATAAAAAATCGTTTGAACAAAATATATTCTTTCAAGGATGAGGCAGTTGAATAGATGTTTCAAAATTTGATAAAAGAACCTGAATTCAAGCTCCCTGAACCGAAGAAGCCAGATGAAGTTGATAAAAAAGATCATCCAAAGTACTACCCATATCACATGCTGATCGGACACAACATAAATGATTGTTTCACTTTTAAAGATTGGCTTGAGGAGAAATTCAAGAGCGGAGGCATAATGATCCCGGAAGAGTATTTAAAAGGAACCTGACTATCAATATGATTTCAGTCGATCCCAATGTCCCGCTTGACTCCGATGCAGCTAATAAAGGATGAAACGTCTTTTAATTACCATTGTACTTTTTTGTTGATCGTTTTCGTTGTATACTTTCCTTTCCTGGATAAATCTCTCTTCTAGATCATATTAATGATCAGGAGAAGAGAGGAACTAAAAAAGATGAGACATATGACAATGACGACAAACAAGTGAAAAAAGAAACATGAAGAGTCTACCTGCGTAAACTTCGCAAGGATATGTCAAGCATGTCCGCCCAAACATGATTGAGCGGAAGTATCTTGGATCGATATCTGTGAATACCTACACAGACTACCCATAATTAGATAGTCAGGTGTATGTGTCTGTTCTGGGGTCAAGAATGCTCCCAAGGAGACATATCTTACTTGGTTAATTACATCTGTAGGGTTGCCCAAGAACACTCTTGATTCAAGGGAGCTTTGCTTATATAGTAGTGACGACTAGCACAAGACTATCAAATAAAGCCTATCTTGTAGGGGATGCTCCAGTGCTTTCAAAGCTCTCGCTAGGCCATGAGGCAAAGAGTGAGTCTCTCATGGTCCCTACATGTGTATTAGACTCATCGGCATACGAAGCCTGCAGAATAATTAAATCATCCCGACAGGGGATCCCGATATGTCAAAGCACATCCGGGCTATAAGGGTAAATGACAAATCGTCGTATCCCAAACGGTCGGTAGCTCATTGACAATCAAACCCCCATTTTTGATATATCATAATTAATTCAATTTTTCATCCTCTAAGCCTGAACCTAAGCAAGCTTGACCCCAATTTATTATATTTCATATTCAAGTCAAGAATAGCCCCAACATAAATTATGACAACATCTCAGCCTTCCCATCTATCTCAAAAGACTCGCTGATCTATGTTATAAGATGTCGCGATCAGGGAGTAAAATAGAACATTCAACCTGCGATCTCAAAAGATACAAGAAACCTTCAATACACTTGCATAAAATGTTAGATTTTAAATAGAGAGTTCCTCGAGCGGTACTTTACTTTCCCGAAGGGTACTTAATTCCTATGGACAGGTACTCGTGTTTCCCAAAGGACGAGTATTTTAAAATCTTAATTTTAAAAAGTGTTCTCCAAATGAGTTTATGATTTCCCCGAACGGTACTTAATTCTCACGGGCGGGTACTTGTGCTCTCCTTGAATTAAGAATTTCGAAAATTTCCCTATTACCCAATGTTAAACATTTCGAGCTCTGATGGCATTATCAGTGGCGAATCAGGATGATAATGATCAAATCCACAAATAAAATTACAGCATAGCTTTCTGATTTTCTAATTTTTTATTCTAATATAATATAACATAAAAAAAATGCAAAATGGAAATATGAAAAACTTAGTTCTTGATTTAAGTAGCTTGGAGTCAATCACTTTGGTGTGCTCGGCTTCGATTAATGCAGAGCAACAGAGCAATGTGCGATAGGGAAGAACAGGGACTAAATCGCTTGAACCATGAAGAAGACTGGAGTTTTTGGAAACTCATGCTTCTAGATTTACGAGATAAAAAAGTGGAGACGACGGGTTGTTGTGCAGTGCAAGAGGACGAGCGAAGGAGAGAAATATTGGAGTTTCAGAGATCTTTATACGTTGTGATCTTATCGTTGCTTTGGGAGAAAGATGGGATTTTGAAGGTTTTCTTTGAGAGAAAGAGAGAAAGATGTCGTTATCGCTCGCCCTTGTTGCAACTGTATTGTCCGAATTGGGAAGAATGACGAGAGCGCGGGGTGTGTAGTGGAGGGAGGAGAATTGGGAGTTTGATCCAGTCCCCCCATCAAGGGGAGAAAATTTACATACGGAGTCCCGACGCAGTTTTGCGTCCGAACTCCAATAAAATTAAGCAAAGTGTACAAAATTAAAAACTTGCTTGCATTTCAATCCATAAATTTATAATTTTTTTAAAGGAGGACCAACTGAAATACACTTGGCATTGTGTTATTGCAGTCCAGACTCCGTATATAAAATTTTTTCCATCAAGAGACGGATTCCTTCGTGAGTCATCCCGGAGAAAGTTGTGAACAATTTTTTTTTTAGAAATCGAGAGAGGGAGTAGTTACTTTTTTATTTTAATTTAATTTATTAATTGTTTTTTTAGTAGTCAACATAGGCCATAAGAAAGTCGTTGATAACCAAATTAAGTGTGGCAGATTATAATGTTTGCATGAATGCGTGGTTAAATTATGATTGATAAAGTGAGAATGATTGTAATATGGAGTCAATGGGAGCTACACTATTTAAAGTAATATTGCAGAAAGTATGGTTTAGGTATTTTAGGCATGAACTATGGAGAGTAGAACCTACATTACTTGGATGGATTGATTGATTAATGTTAGAAAGATTTTGTAGCAGAAAAGGTCGTTCTAAAATAACCTTGACCAGTGTTTATGCAGAAAGCTGACATTGAACTGAGTAGATTTATCACTTTATATACACTTGAAATGAATGAAAAATGAAGATTCTTAAAGCTGACTCAAATAGCTGGGAGAGGCCATGACAAAATCATGGACCTTTAAAAAATGAAATGTATACATTATTAATATTGTCTCTGACTATGATATTATTGATGCAACATTACAAATGGTTGTCTTCCAATAATGAATCTTTTTCTACGTCAGAAATAAAGCTAATTGATGTTCCTGAAATGAACTACACCTCTGAAGATCATCCTTGTCCTCGTGGTGAAATCTGTGTTAGGGGGCCTATAATATTTCGAGGCTACTACAAAGATGATGTCCAGACGTAATTTTTTTTATCTTGGTTCCTAAATTAAATCTGCCTCTAAATTTAGTCAATTGATTTTTTTTTTCCCTTAAATCCCTAGGAAGGAGGTCGTTGATGATGACGGATGGTTGCATACTGGAGATATTGGCTTATGGTTACCTGGAGGCCGTTTAAAAATCATTGATAGGTAAGGTAAAACTTACTGTTTCATTTCATGTTTTTTGCTCGTTGGCCATAACTTCTTCAGTGCTATGTAAAATGCTGTAAGTTAACCATTCACATTCTGTTAAAGGTTCAGCTAGTTCTTCTTTTTTTTCTTTCTTGCTCTTCATGGACTGAAAACAGAAGTCAAGTTCGAGTTCTATTACGTAGCTGTATCCCATCAATCATCAGCCTAGTCGGGGCTACAAGGAAGCTTTTTTATTTCAAGAAACAGTTCTTTTAGAATTGGTGAAATATTTAATTGCAAGTGCTGGCAAATTTAAATTTTATGACATGTTTTGGATTTGCTTTGATTTATATGAGCTATGCTTAGATTATTTCTCTAACAAAAATGGAAAACATTTTTATTTATGTGCTTTGGGGCTAAGCAATATGTTCTGTAAAAGACAATCTACTTCATTTTCTTTATAAAGAACTTGCTGTTAAAAAGCTAAGTTTGTCATCTAATAATACTATACATTGAACTTCACTCAAAAAATGAATTTTTGCATTTGTAAGATACATGATTGTTCAAGTTTCTGTTTTTGTTCGAGAGTATTTTGTTAGAGAGGTAATGGGTTCAATTTTCCTCAGCTGAAATCAGCCACCCATGTGTGGAGAATGTGAGAGGGCTGTGATGAGGGTAGCATAATTGATTTCATATATTGTAATTTATGGTGGACAATTAAGTCATTCTTTTGCGTCAACCATAGTTGATGTTGAACCCATGGATCTGGGATTGTTGGAGTGAATCAAGTGCTAGAAGCAGCGCCTGAGTGCAGTTGCGGAAGGCGTCCCAATGCGGGTCGCTTCGAACTCACAGGGCCAGAAGCCCCACAAAACTTCGCTGTTGGGGGAACTCCATCGAAGGAGGGTGGAAACCCGCATGAAGGCTGGGGATCGCGAACTTTCACGATTTGAGGAGGCACCTTCTGTGGGAATTTTGGGAAGGGTTTTTCTGGATTCTTCTCTCTCTTCCTTTGTGTAGAAGCTTCCTCTGGGAGCCTATAAATTGTTTTCCTCTGTGTGTGGGAATTCCGTTTTTGTGGTTTTTGTCCTTAGTTTTCTTTGTGGAGCTCTTTTCCCCTTGCGGGTTGTATCCGAGGAGGAGGTAGTGCTCTGGTTGTATCATCTCCGAGGTGGTAATTGTATCATTCATTTTTACCTTCCCCAAACCTTCTCCTCCCCTCTTCTCATCCGCCGACTCCCTCTGTCACCAACACCCAGCCGTACCCTTTCCTGCAGGTTATTACTGTTATCTAGTCTTCCGTCCTCCTTCCAAACTCCTCTCAACTACCCCACAGTCTGCTGTCGTCCACCTACAACGCTCCCTACTTGTTGTCGCTACAGTTCCACACCTTCCCTTCACTGCCACCCGCCTCTTGTGACTGCCATCATCCTTTCCAATCATCTCTATCTCTCTAGCATATTTCACCACCTATTGAGATATATTTATGAGTATTTGATTATCATTTTATGTTTTTTTTTGTTGTCATTTCTTATGTGTCGTATTGTAACTCTATTTTAATATTAATGAAAGTTTATTTTTTTTGTTTCTACTGTTTTTCCTACTAGTATGTATTGGAGCTCGTCCAACCCTAGTCTCATCCTAGGTTTCCCAAGATCTGACCCTATCTAGGCCACCACCAAATTTCTCCTTCTGATTCCCAACCCTAGCCATGCCACTGTGAAGAGGTACGACTCGAGAAGTGATTCAACAAGAAATTCGTTGTCTGCAACGGAGACTAGCAGAGTCGGATGACGGAAACCAAGATGAGTTTAGCTTCGATCGTGATCGAGAGAGTCAAAGAGAATAGAGAGACAAGGAGATGAATCCGTTCCACATGGTAGATCACAGTGACGAGGAATATTGACCATTCCGTTTTGATTTCCAATATCAAAGAAGGTCGAGAGAAGATGCCCCTTATGGAGGTTAGTAGAATTTTGACATCAAGATAGGCCTCCTAGAATTTGAGAAATGTATGGATCCTGATGAGTTTACCGACGGGTTACAATCAGTCGAACGAATTTTCGAACATAAAGTTGTACCAGAGGATAAAAGAGTCAAGCTAGCTGTTATTAAACTATAGAAAATGAGTTTTCATCTACACAACACATAAAAGTTTTCATCCACACAACACATTAAACTATAAAAAATTTACCGATACAAAACACATTTTTTATTTTTTACCTGCACAACACATGTTTGTCAAACAAGCGACAGACGTTGCCTCCTTTCCATGTTGTCTTGCCCCGAGCGAATTGCTGCGAATCGAAGACCGACACCAGCAAAACGATGACTGTAGCGTTGTCGAAAGCGGTGATGGAGTAGAGATAGACGTTGCGGAAGGAATGACAGGCAATGGTGTAGGCGACGAGGGTATAAAGTGATGAGATGATGAGATCAGAGAAGCCAGTGAAGTTGAGGCGGAGCATTATGTAGCTTGCTTTGCAAGAGTTGCAGGAGAGGAGGTGATAGGCGTTGCTCATGAGAAGATAGAACATGGCTTCTGCAAGGTAGAGGTAGAAATACCATCGTGGGACAAGCTGTGGCCTTTGAAGGCCGATGGTGATGAAGAGGTTTTGGAATGCGGTGAAGGTGTATGATGAATTGCCTGAACGAAGGTGAAGGATGTAGTTATTGTTGTTTGTAGTGGGTGGGAAGATGGAGACGACGCAGCCGATGAGGATGAGGAATATGAAGAAACCTTCCATTCTCCTATATCGAGAGAGAGAGAGAGAGATAGGCGGCGTGGAAAGTGTGTTGTGCATGTAAATAAATAAATAAAGTGTGTTATTTGGGTAAAAACCCCTAAACAAAAATGCCTTCTTACGGTGGGAAAACCTATAAAAGTAGAGGAATCCAGAAAGAAAAAATACCTCCCACCCGACTATCACCAAGATATGTTTATGAAACTCCACAACTTGCAACAAAGAGATCTTTCAGTTGAGGAGTTCAAAAACTAATTCGACTACTTACAACTAAAATGCAAGCTAACAGAGCCCGAGGAACGTACGATTGTCAGATATCTCGAGGGTCTGAACAAGACTTGAACATATTTTATTATAAATTATCTTAACTTATTAGAGTAAAATGAAAATATGACACTCAATATGACACACCTGAGAAGAAGAATTCATGTAGCTGATCCTATTTTGTGTGATAAAGTTTTGTTGTATTTATGACAATATGAACAGTAAGGAAAAGAGCATATAAATAAAAGTGAAACCATACAAGTGGATTTGTAGTTAGATACCAATGCAATTGATTGGGAAGAAACAAAATGTTATTATAGATCAAAAACAAGATCACTCAGCTCAAGCTTTTCATCTTTTTGCATCCTAAGTTATAATTGACTCTTAAAAACTATGAGATCCTACAGGTGAACCCAAAGCAAAGTATAAGATTTCGTTAATCATTCAAAGTGTTTCTTTTCATTAACTCTTTAATTACATTCATTATGCTTTAATTTACATTTGTAAATATGTTAAATTAATTAATCTTTATCCTATCACATATATTATATTAATTTGATATTTAACAAATTTATCGCAATACTTAGGATTTTATTATTAAAATTCTCTAAATTAATACATAAAATGCTTTGTACATTTAAATAGCAATTTATTGTATTTATTATTGTTAATTTCATATAAAAGCTTTGATTTAAAAAATTGAAAATATTTTATTTAAAATTACCTCGGCTCAAAAATGCTTCAAAATCCACAGAAAAGCTTTCCCTATTCGAGGAAGCCAAAGCATGCTTGGCAACTTCACCTCCAGCAACTTCGATCATTAGCATCGTCACCCACGTCGAGCCCTAACTTGTTCGACCACATTTCCCACTCAAAAACGAACTCCCACACAATCGTTGTGTGTCTTCTTCTGTCGAACCACGTTGCGATGTCCCGTCTTCAGAAGACTTTCTTTACGACTTCGTTTGAAACCAATGTAAAGTGCTCGCTTGATTTTCCTTTTGCTCTCTACCCTCACGTCCTTCGTTTGAGTGTTTGTGAGACCCACGCACGACATTGTTGAGCTTTACCAGGACTAGGGGTGTAAACTAGCTGAATACGAGCGAGTCTGGGCTCAGCTCCATACTCGCTCGTGTTTGACTAGTTAAAAACTACCATTGTTCGTGTTTGAATTGTTTATATTTCGAACCTAAAAATTTTGTTGGTGTTCGGCTCGTTTGCTTAGCGAGCCAAATGAGCTGTTCACGAACAAAATATCATTTTGACAATTAACAATAATGATATTTTGCCAACTGTTGAATTAACTACTGTTGTTTTTGCTACTATGGATGACTTATCCATGTTGCCTTTGAAAATCAACAAGCCTTTGGTGCAATTGGATGATTTTCCGTTGATTGTCCTCCAATGTAATTTCCTGAATACCTTGTTGAGGGTTTCTCCTTAGCGGCATAACATCTCATTGGCTCTGATACCAAATGTCACTGATTTAGGAGGCTTAGAAAGTGTTCTAGAAGCTGATTTTTGCAGGGTGGCGGTTGTAGAGTAACGAAGAAGTGACAATAGAGATTTTTTGCGGCATTTGGAAGGATGTTGGAAGCAAGATCTGTTGTAGGACAGCAGATGGATTTGAGTGCGGCAGCTTTTTGTACTGAAAACCATAACCGAATGGGGATTTGGCAAGGTAAGGGTAGTTGGACAACAATCCGAAAACTATAAAATGTCCTTTGAAAACCAGCGGACAAACAATGAGTCGACGAGTCTGGGACGGCGAGGGGGATCCACCACCTTTTCTTACGCAAGTTTCTGTCACAACACTTGCAGAAGGAAGATTTTAGAACACTTTGAAGAGGAAAATTCAAGGAAATTGTTTCTAAACTCATAAAAAATATATATAAAAGATCTCTAATAAAAACTAACCTAGATCATAAAATAATAAAAAAAAGAAACAAAAAAGGAAGGAAGAAAAGAAAAATGGAAACGGCTGAAATAGGCATGCCTGCTCAGCTATCAATCCCGCCATCGTGGGAATCCGATATTCACGGGATCGGGGCGAATGTGGCTTCCACATCCAGAAGAACTCCTCAATGAAATGTGGAGGTGGGTGATCATCAAAGTCGCTAATAATGATTGAGTGAGGAAGAGACGGTGAAGCAGGAACTCTAGTGCATAAAAAGTATAGCTCTTTGTGAGCAATAACACACAAGAACTTTGGGCTCGACCACGCAGCGATTTCTAAGGGAGTTGAGCCGTGATTGGTAGTGAAAGGTTCATGACCCGAATGTTGTATACAGAGGCAACCACCCCACATGACTGTTTTTAAAGTGGTACACAATCGAAGACGTGGGAACTTATCGCAAAAAAAAAAAAAAAAAAAAAAAAATCTGCTACTATACCGCTGAAAATTATATCGTTGGAGCCACCAAAATAATCCTATTTTTCTTTCTTATGCTTTATTTTCTATTATCCTTCAATTCTTTTTAGTCCTTTTCTAAATAGGTGATTTATTAAGGTTTGGGAATGCAGTTGTTGGTTTGTTTTGTGTTTGGACAGTTGCCGACGCCTCTTCTTCCTTTCGAGGGTTGTATCCTAGGGTTTTAAATGGTGTTTGGCCTAATCTTAGTTTCCAGGTGGTTATTTATCCTTCTCCCACTGCACCCCGCTGCTCCACGTCATTTTCCGTTTGGCCTAATCTTAGTTTCCAGGTGGTGATTTATCCTTCCCCCACCGCATCCCGCTGCTCCACGTCATTCTTCTTTGCTGCAGCTGCCACCAGGACAACAACTTTTTCTGTTTTTTCATGATAGTCCTCCCATTCCAGCCCTTCTTGTCGTCATCCAGAAAACAGTAAATTTGTTGTTTTCTTGTTGTCCTCTAGTTGTTCCAGTCTTTCCTACCGCACTTCGCCGCTCCACTCACCACTTCACCTATTTTTCTTGCTGTCCCAGCATCCACCTCATTGCTAACATGATTCAATCCCCTTCCCTAGCTGTCCCAACCACCTACTACCCTATTTCAGCCTTCTATCTTCGCTCCTCAACCACCCAGCCGACTCCACCACCCATGTGTGAAGCCCTAGCGTGAGTTCATGTCATGTTTATTGTAATTTCCCTTTCTAATGTGTTGATTGCAACTTCCTATTTATTTTTGGTAATAATACATGTTTTTCTCATCCTAGTTTTAGTTAACTTTGGTATCAAAACTAGCTTATCTCTAGTCTTATTCTACGGTTTTCTAGCTTTTCCCTTACCCCTCAACCAAAAATTTTATTACCTATTTTCAAATCACAGCCAGACATTGACGTAACCCTAATTTTCACTTGCTGATCTACAAATCAATAACCCTAAATCATTTTTTTTTTCACCCTCTTTCACCTTTTAATTCTAAACTCTAGTCATACCACCAATGAAATACATGCTTGAAGCTACCCGAGAAGAGATACAACGAGAGGTACGCTGATTTCAACGGTGATTAGCGGACATTCACTCAGGGGGAACTTACCTTCGATGGTGATAGGGAAAGTTGAAAGGAAAAATGGATGAAAATTTCAACCCCTTTCATAGGAGGATTTCAGTGATGAAGACGAAATGTCATGACGCTTTGGAATCCAATATCAGAGCAGGCCGAGAGAAAAGTCAACATATGGAGAATAGGAGAATCTGAAGGTGAAGCGAGAGATCCATCACCATTTTCTATCAGCATACTATAGACAGAAAGTTTAGACTCTAAATTTAGAAGTGGAGATATCACATCACTGAGAGACGACCATGTCTTACAAGCAATACTCAATCTCAAGCTTACAATTAGATTACTCCTTGGAAAACATTCAAGTTGACCTCGTTAGAGAAAAGCTGAGTCGGAGTGGAACCAATTTGCATTCATAAATCTGTCCCAATCATGAAGTGTTGTAAGTGCACGGATTTGGACATGTTGAATCAGACTGCACTACCAAGGGGGAAATCTGTTTCACTGGGCGGGGCGTTCTTGAAAAATTAGGCAATGACACAGTAGATTTTGAAGACAGTGAGGACACAAAAAAAGGAGAATCAACTTCTAATTAAGGAAAAGATGCACATAATTTGAGCTATGCTTGTGGGAGAGACTTCAACCGATGTAACTGTGAGTGTCCAAGGCAGTATTGAGTTCGAGGAACTTATACCAGTGGCATGACAACCCCACATTAGAGATATCCATACCATTTGTATATATAGACTCATTCTTAAGTTGCCCCTAATGAGGGAGGTGTAACATGTTAGAAATGTTGCCCTTTTGTGTCATGTCTGGAAGATTAAATGAAGTTGTTCAAATATTAGATTCAGTTCAGCATGGTAACCATCATCAGATGTCCAGCCAAGAGGGATGAAAACAAACTTTAAAATTTGTCATAGAAGCTTGATAGGGAAGGAAATTTTTCAATGGGATCTAGGTCCTATCTGTGGTGAAGAGGCCTCTTCTGAATAGAGTGGTGCAACCTGCCACAGCTTTCATCTCAAGGTCGATTTCTTCTCACATATTGGTTTATCAACTTCATTTTGCTGAGTATGAGAAGTGAAAGAAGAAGGTATCAGACTTAAGGGCTCAAGAGTTATATTGTGAGAACTTACATCTATTTGTAGCTCAAGCTCATGATGTGCTAAGAGATGATGCATATTTATTCTATCAAGTTGGGTTGTGGAATGACAACATCTACATGATCGATCTACTAAGGGATTACAATATCTCAGCTTCCTTCAACTTGGCAGACTGGACTCTGTGCTATAAGGAACCAGTAGTTTTGTCGACTAAAGTGGAAGCTCGTATCAATCTCGAGAAGTTGATACAAGAGCTTATATATAAAAAAAAACAAACAAATCGTAGTACTGTAGCAGCTACAACACCGCAAAAAATTATATCGCGGTAGACGCTGAAATAACCTGCTTTCCTTTCTTATATTTTATTCACTATTTTCCTTATTTCCCTTTTAGTCCTTTTTATTAATGTGATATGTATTAGGGTTTGGGAATGCAATTTTTTGTGTGTTTTGTATCGGGACAGTGGTTAGCGTTTTTTCTTCCCTTCGAGCATTGTATCCTAGGGTTCCAAGTGGTGCTTTGGTTTGTATCTTGGTTTCTAGGTGGTGATTTATATTTCTCCCATCGCACCCTGCCGCTCCAAGTCATCCTTCCATGCTGTAGCCGCACCCAGGACATCAAATTTTACTGTTTTTTTACTGCAGTCTTCCCATTCCAGCCTTTTTTGCTTGTTGGACCTGTCTTGGATAGCCGCTCCTACCCCTTAAATCTGTCTCAACCATGAAGTGTTGTAAGTGCCACGGATTTAAGCATATTGAATCGAACTGCTCAACCAGGGGGTGATTTGTTTCACTGAGCAGGTCGTGCTTGAAAAATTGGGCAATGACACAGTAGACACTGAAAACGGTGAGGGCACAAAGGAGGAGAATCAACTTCTATTGGAAGAAAAGATGCACATAGTTTGAGCTGAGCTTATGGGAGAGACTCCAATCGACGTAACGGTGAGTGTCCAAGGTAGTATTGAGCTCGAGGAACTGATACCAGGGGCATGACAACCCCAAATAAGAGATATTTAGACTCATTCTTGATTTGCCCCTACTGAGGAAGGTGCAACATGTTAGAAATGAGGTCATTTTGTGTCACGTCTAGAAGATTAAATGAAGTTATTCAGATGTTAGATTTAGTTCAACATAGTACTCATCATCAGATGTCCAAATAGAAGGGATGAAACCCAGCCTTAAAATTTGTTTTAGGAGCTTGATAGGGAAGGAAATTTTTCAATTGGATCTAGATTATATCAGTGGTGAAGAGACATTATATGAGTGGTTGTTAATGAGAATGGTGCAACCTGCCACAGATTTCAACCTAGGATTGCTTTATCCTCAAATATTGGTTTATCAACTACATCTGGATCAGTATGAGAAGTGGAAGAAGAAGGTTTCAGACTTAAGGGCTCAAGAGTTATATTGTGAGAACTTAAATCTATATGCAGCTCCAGCTCATAATGTGCCAAGAGAGGATGCATATTTATTTTATCAAGACGTGTTGTGGAACGACAACATCTGCATGATCGATCTACTAGAGGATTACAATATCTCAGCTTCCTTCAACGTGGCTGACTTGACTCCATGCTGCAAGGAGCCGGAAGCTTGGGTGAATGAAGTCGAAGCTTCCTTAATCTCAATAGACTGACGCAGGAGCATATGAAGGAAAAAAAAATCGCGATATTGTAGCTGCCATAGTACCGTGGAAAATTATATCGCGAGAGGCATTGATATACTCCCGCTTTCCTTTCTTATGCTTTATTTCTTATTCTCCTTGCTTTATTTTTAGTCATTTTCTATTAATGTGATGTATTAAGGTTTGGGAATGCAATTTTGGGTGTGTTTTGTATCGGGACAACCGTTAGCATTTTTTCTTCTCTTCGAGGGTTGTATCCTAGGGTTCCAAGTGGTATTTTGGTTTGTATCTTTGTTTCTAGGTGGTGATTTATACTTCCGCCATCACACCCCACCACTCCAAGTAATCCTTCCACGTTGCAGTTGCACCCAGGACTTCAACTTTTACTGTTTTTTACTGCAGTCTTCCTATTCCAACCCTTCTAGCTCCTTGCACCCATCTTATACAGCTGCCCCTTGCCACCCCCCCACTCCTTCTCTGTCATCATCCGGAAAATAGTAAACATGTTGTTTTCCTGTTGTCCCCAGACTGTTCCAGCCTTTCCTACTTTGCTGCTCTGCTAACCACCTCACTTGTTGCCCTTGTTGTCCATTCTTCCTTGTTGCCAATGAGATTCTAGCTACTCCTTTGGTTTTTCCAACCATCCACAACCCCATTTTATCCATCTAACTTCTCTTCCCAGCCACCGAGCCAACCTCCACCACCCATGGATCGAGCCCTAGCATGAGTTCGTGTCATAGTTGTTGTAATTTCTCTTTATAGTGTGTTGATTGTTACCGCCTATTTGTTTTCAGTAATAATATATGTTTTTCCTACTGAGGTTTGGGTTAACTCTAGTATCACGAAGTGAGCATCATAGGACTCGCACAACATGCGCTAGAAGGATAGCTTGCAATTGCAGTTGAGAAGACCATGTGTAAGGGCTGGATGAGCAGTTGCTCTTTAGCACGCTATCAACATTTCATATTGTTTGTGGTTAGCTTTTAAATTTGTTGCTTTCTTTCCTTTTCAAGTTCTTTTTGAAGTTTTAAATCTATTTATGTTCTTGCTATTTCGTCATTGAGTCTGACCTACTTTTTTGATTGTACGCTAGTTGCCCGAGACATTTTGGTGTTGACCTTTTCAAGTATTCGGATGATTATTTATATTGTGAGAAAATGTATTTGTAATATGCACTCCAGATGGTATTTTTCTTGTGCATATTGTCTTCCATGTTAAATGGTATAGCATAGGATCCACCTCAATCCTACATTATGGTGTGTGTATATATATATATATATATATAT
>NEWO01000056.1:1007429-1036313 GCA_003013225.1 Phalaenopsis aphrodite | reverse complement strand
ATTGACTTACAAAATAAGCATGAAAATAACTTTTTTAAAAGTGTAATTTCATTCAAAAATATGTGAGAAGTGAGAAGTAGATTAAGCATAGAAAGATATATTGAAATGTGTCAGACCAGAATTTTCTTTCTTGCTCATTTTAGCTCCAAATTGCACTGTTTTTGCTTCTTTTTCGCCAAAAGTTCATTTCTTGTACCTGAAGCCAAAAACATGCAAAATACATTCCTTTAAAGTGCAATATCATTGAAAATCACCAAATATAAGCATTAAATGCATATGAAAAATTGAACCTTTTTTAAGTGTATCATGCCACTATCAGTAAAAGTTGCTTGAATGAACTCTCAAATTCCGGAGGACCTTTAGGCGAGCATGATCATTGTTTAAATTTATATTTTGACATTAGCATATGGGCTTTGTCCATGCTAGTGCAAATTTCATTTAAATAAAATGTTTTCTGTTGGATTAGAGATCTCAGAGCCAACTTATGAATAGATGTCCATCCCAAATGCGGTCAAAAAAGACATTTCAGGTCAGCTAAATGCTAAGTACTGACGCTTCATTACAATCAGATTGGTATGATGAAGCTTCTCAAGACTCAAATTATGTCCTTCTAGGTGAGAGCTCTAGTGATTAATGTAAGGATACACCTGGTGAGCTACAATTTATACTTTCTCTAAACTCAATTTGCAGAATAGTCTCGAGTCATTGAGGTAGCATAATTGGTAATTATGCAACACATTAATATGTTTCCTGATAATTTATCGAGCAGGACCTTGTCCAATTTGGAGATCGGTTGTTAGAATAGTATATTTCTTATTCCTATGGCTCCTCACTGCTTAATAATAACAAATCAAACAGAGCAGAAAGAAGTTTGCTATATTGAATTCACATATTTGAAAATTACTTTGCTTTTCATCTGTGATAGAAACAAATTGTTCTCTTTACGAGTTAATAGTGAATGCTGATATAATCTTTATCTATCGTTGCCCTAGCTTGCACTGTTATTCTCTTTTTTTATTATTTTTAGTGTTTTTAACTGAGGCCTTCTTGAACCTTATTTATCATTTAGTCTCTCAGACTTTCTACTTCTTTCTACACATGATACAATTTTTGACATTCACAAATGTGTTAAAAGTGGTTGATCGGTTCAGTGGTAACTTATATATTGTCAATTGTGGAGCCTTGAATTCCACTGCAAGGAGCTCCTTCAAGACTTCCTAGGTGAGGTGAAGGGAGGTTTAGTGAGCCAAATATGCAGTGTGTATAGGTTGTTAGTCAAGAATATCATTTATTGTTGTTGGTAATTACCGTTTATTGGTAACAAAGATCCTATAATCATGCATCCAGTTGCTCTTCGAGTGATGGCAGTTCTAATATTAAATGGACTGACAACAATGAACGTGTGATTGACCTTCCACGGATAACACAAAAGAACATGAACGGAATAAGGATAATTCACTTGTTAGGAGTTCAATGATTTGAGAAAGTCTTATTTCCGGAATACTTTATGATGATTTGGAGAGAGAATAATAATAATATTGTAGATAACAAAATTAGACTGTTTTGATTTTGTGACCTAAGTAAACTGTGAGATGAACTGCGAGAAACCTCTAATACTTTAAAAAGAATAAAGCACAAACAATGCCTCTATTGTGAATATAACAGGCTCACAAAAAAAGGTAATGTGTTTTTATTTGGCATGATGTTATTTGTGAGTTATGTTTGGTAGTGTCAGATGTTGAAGTCATAGTTGTTGATCTCTTTGGTCTGCTTCTTCAAGAGGTATATTTGTTGTTATTTATACATCTTATTAGCACATTTTGAAGATCTAATGTCAAGGATTATCATCATTTATTGTTTAAAATTAAGTAGTTGTTATATTTATGTGGTTTATTCTTTGACGTATATAATGCTTATAAGTCTTAAATGCGATTAAAAGAGTACAAGCGTTATCCTGATGACTTTGTGTTCCTAAGAGGATTTTTGAGCTAGAATTTCCACGTTTTGTTGAGAGACAATAAAAGATATATGTTTTTGGAGCTTTTACTATAGTTTATGTTCATGATGCCTTTTAATGCTTGAGTGATTTTTGCGTATTATAAATGGGTTGTACTAAGTAGGGAATAACAATTACTAGCTTAATGCTCGTGTTAACACTCACAGTGACCTTTATAGCATGTAACATGCACAAAAATTAAAAATGTAAAAATGTTCAATAACATAAAAGTTACAAAAAACATCATGATAATATAAGGTTCAAGAAAATGAAAATATATACGAAATAGAACTATAATGCCCTAAGCTCAAAATATCTAAAGTATAATTACCTCCAAAGAATAAAGACCATGTACTCCATTAAACGATGTATGCTCAATTATTATAACCCTCCCAATTTTAACCACATATTCTCAAGAGTTGAGAAAGTTCTCCAATGAACAAAGAAATCTTTGAATGCCTCTACCTAATGTGGCAATGAGCTAATCTTTTGAGGGATGGGATGGCAAGGTGTCATGAAAGTAGCCACCTAGATGTGACCAATAATTGCTCATGTTGAGCTCGAATCAATGTGGCTAACCAAGAGAGGTTGGTTAATGGGTCAATCAAACCAAACTAGATTCGTTACTGGTGAACGTAGGCCCATCTTATATTTGAAAAGCCTACATTTCTCATTTAATTAAAAAATTATGATTACTATACCGCCATTTAATGAAAAATTTGTATCCTTTAATATGATTTTCCTATCATCTATTTGCTTTTGACCCCACTTATAAATAAGGAGTTAGAATGAAGTTTAGAAACACAAAAATATTATTTCAACACCCTTAATCTTCTCTCTCTCTCTCTCTCTCTCTCTCTCTCTCTCTCTCTCTCTCTACACCCTCCCCACCCCAACCATCTCCCTCTATTTGTGTGTGTTATGATATTCATGGCCACTTTTGTGAACATGGTCCAAGTTCCATTGGGATGTGAAATTCATAAGCTTCATCATTAATCTTCTCACAATTCTAAGAAGCCTTGATTTCTTCAAGGTTAACTTTTTTGCAGTTTCTCTTGAAAATCACTCTTGGCTAACTTTAATAATATGCAAGATTTCTCATCAAAGTAGATATATTTCGGATGTGAATTAACTTCAAGTTTTTATTCATTAAATGCATGATAGGTCATTAGACGACGGTTAAAAGAGTAGGTCTTCAATGCTAGCAATGCTTATAATTTATGTTCATTAAATGTTTCATAAAATGGTAGTTCTGATGTACTTGTGGAATAAATAGTTTGTGGAAGCTCATTTTGGATAATATTAAGATATACTTTTCTTTATATGCGTCAGGTCACCACATTTTAAGGAATTGCATCAATAAATACAAGAGGGTGCACTCTATTTCTTTTGCATTAACCCAACTGGACCCCCGCAGCAGGTTCCCAATTATTTCTGCCTTAATTGGCCCGGTTCAGATTGAAGTCTGAGCTATTTGGCTGGTCGGTTTTGAAAATTGAACCGGTTTAGCCGGTTCAACTCGTCTGATTGTGAACCAGCACTTCAGTTTTTTATTATTGCTATTATTATTTTCATGATAAACATCTTTCCTTTTGGAACTTCAAATGCAAATCTGATTCATTCATTTGAAAAGCTCAATGTAGCAGCAAATAAAATTAAGCAGTTCCTCTCTTACTCAAATTGTTGATGATTCCAACATTATGCTCTTATGGGATTCTTGAATTCATGGCATGTGTCTTTGTGATATTTACGACTCCCAACTGGTGCGGGTGCGTCTCCTGCACGGGATGCCGGACGCGGCATCCTCAGCTGTCGAAGCGGGCGCTATTTCACGTGAACCGGTTCATCCCGAGGGAGAAGAGGAGCGCACAATCACTCATACACGGGAAATTGTCTCCTAACCGACGGATAATCTTTGTTGCTCTCTAAAGCTATGGATGCTCTTTTGCCTAAAGCATTCTCTTCATATCTCATTGCTTCTTTTGTTCCTTTGTTACTCTCTAAACTAGGAAAAAATATTATATACGGACTCCGGACACATCCGGAGTCTAATGGTGGGGTGACACGTGTCAAGTAAGTCTCATCGTTTTTTTAAAACTGGTCAATGCCAGTGTATTGTGGTGGCGCTCACTTGACACATGGTGCCCCACCATTTGCGTCGAGAGTCCGGATGTAATATTTTCTCCTAAAATAAGAGTGTGACTCAATCATATGATTTTTTTCTCTCCTCCATTTGTTATTTTAAAATGTTGGTTTCCATGGACCCCTTCCTGACTCTTCTTCAGTGCAATTAGCTCAACTTTTTCTAGCCATATGTGAGACATGAAGATCTACCATACTCCCACTTCTGCATTGTTTGCTCTTTTGTTTCATGATCTTTTATGTCTCTTTTTTTTTCTGTTGAAACTTTTCAAATTTTGCAATCTTCTATGATTAATACATGCATAAAAATATCATTTGTACCTTCATATCAAAACAAAACATAAATTATGACTTTCTAGAAATTTTGCCTCTTCCATTGCATGCAAAGCTCACATTATGTCCCGGGCCGAATTTCTCTTTTTCCATGTTAACATATATACATATATAAGCACGGTTCAGTCAAAACATTGATGTGAACAATTAATGTGATATCTGATCACATGGTCGCATTTATAACAAATTTATTATTCCATCTCCCTTCAACCGGCAAAAAGATTTAATTCATTCCTCCTATCACCAACTCTCATTAAAGCACGCACAAATCCAGATTTTTCTTACATGCAGACCCCCCTAAACATTGGTATTTATAACATCAATCACCCATGTGATTTCTTCTTACTATCAAAATGGCCTGCTGGTTCTTTAAAATGGTGCTGAAATAGTTCTTCGCAGGGTACTAGTAAAGCTTAATTTTAAAATAATTGTGATCTTTTTTTTGACACTTCTATAAACTCTGAAACTAAAACAGACTCGTGTAAATAGTCAGGGGCTATTTTAACGCTTTACTCTTTTATAAATTGTATGACGATGAAACATTAATGTTGAATATTTTGCTCTCAAGGAAAATAGGAAGAGAAGATAGGATAGGTCAAGTCACCAATCAGATTGGAATTAAGTGAAATAATTAGCTAGAGCTAAATGCTCAAATCTATTTGAAAAAAGCAAATGTTAATTGATAATATACGACAGAAATGTGTGCTCCCATATGATAATAAATACATTGTCATGTGCTGAAATTTATGACACATGGCATAAAATACCTCACCAATAATTATATATATTTTTTTATTTCAATTTACTGTGACTTAGTATTTTAATGTTTTTCTATGCAGTAAATATCTTCCCAAATTTATTTGTTATATATTAAATAATTACATGTATCAAAATTGTTCTTTTCTATATTAAATGCCTACCTATTAAATCGAATATGGGTATTTACATACTAACATCTAAACTTAATTTTGTTAGAATAAATCCAGTAATTATTTCTGTAGAAATGACTCTTCTATTTATAAGTCATAGAGGATGTCTAATAAATTATATGATTGTCCCTCGTTGAATTAGAAAGTTACATTTCTTTGTGAGTCATTACACGTTTACATATTTGTAATCAAATTGGTCATATTTTGACCTTATAATTATTGCTTGTATTGTTTGCTATTTGTAATTGATATTGGCACTGTTTTGTATTTGTAACTGCTTATCTTAGACTTGTGATATTCATTCAGTCAGCTAGAAAGTCATTCGATCGACTAAATTATCTTTATTTGTCTTTTTTTCAAAGGAGTTCATTGTGAAGACTCATTGCCTTTTGAAATGATTATTTCATTAGGCAGATGATGCATTATTGTAATCTGAGGACCACTTATCTTTGGTCGATGAATCTATATAGAATGAGTCACTGTCAGGCAATTGCTAATCTTGTGAATGCCCTTATGCCTGTTGAGTTATTATTGATATAGGTGTGTGACAGTTGACACTCTTTGGTTCGGTCGACTAACGTTTGGTCGGCCCGGAATTCAACTGGATGAAATGATAATAGCTTGCTCGATCTTTTGTTGCTCTCTTCTTGTGGCATGTTGGATCTCTTAGAGATTCATGCAGTCACATTATTATTATTGTACATAATGGTATAGTTGTAAAAAAGGAAAAGTCATTTTAGATATGTAAATACATAGTAATTGGGTGGCATCTATATGAATGCCCTATAGTAATTACATTTAAATAAATAATCTATACTTGATATAATTATTAAAACACAATCCACACAAAAAAAAGGAAAAAAAGAAAACCAAAATACTCCCAACCACAATTCCCTCTTCTTTAAAACGCCCCCTACTCCTCTCCCCTCTTCCACCACCTTTCTCCTTCACACATGCACGCTATCTTATACTCCCTCTTCTCCATCAACTCCATTAATAATTCCATAACAAAATTACCATCTAATTTCCTCACCAAAATGATGAGCTTGCTTTTCACTCTCCTCCTCCTCGCCCTCCTTCTCCTCCTCCTCCGACTTAGCCGCCGCAAACCCATCCTCCTCCTTGACTTCGCCTGCCACAAAGCCAAAGAATCCTGCAGCCAAACTCACCAATCCTTCGTCGAACGCAGCATAGTTCTCGGCACCTTCACCAAAGACAATGTCGCCTTCCAAAAACGTATCTTGGAGAGGTCCGGCGTCGGCCACTCCACTTACTTCCCGGAGGCGGTGGCTAAGATCCCACCGGAGCTCTTTATATCGGAGGCGAGAAAGGAGGCGGAGATGATGATATTTGGAGCTGTGGATAGGCTTCTGGACAAGACTGGAGTCGATGTGGAGAAGGAGATTGGTGTTCTGGTTGTTAACTGTAGTTTGTTTGGTCCTACGCCTTCTCTATCCGCCATGATTGTGAATAAGTATAGAATGAGGGAAGATGTGGCCAGCTTTAATCTTAGCGGGATGGGTTGCAGTGCTGGTGTTATTTCCATTGATCTCGCACGCCACATTCTCAAGGTCAGCCCTTTTTTTCGTTTATGAACTTTTTAAACGTTCTATAATACTAAAAAATATTTTTTTTAAAAGAAAAGAAACTTTTTTTAGTGAAATTTATTGATTGGTTCATGCAAAAGTAAGAGAAGTCTTTGACCATACAGTGGTTTCATTGGATAAAGTTCCAACCTTTAATGATAAAAAACGTTTTTTTTATATATTTAAACATTTTTTTGTATAACTTATTTAACAAAATATGCACTAAAAATTATATAATATGTAAGAGAAAAAGCTGAACTTATATAAATAATTATTTTTTGTTCATGATATGAATACTTTATAACTATAAAAAAAAGTACATAATATACGCCACATTCTCAATATGAGCTTTTAAAACATTACCTAATACTAAAAAAAATAATTTTTTTTAATAAAAAAGAGCATTTACTGTTATGTCCGGTTTCATGGGATAAAGTGTGAACCTTTAATAATAAAAAATGTTTTTTTAATTAAATAAATTATATATAGCTAACTTATGTGCACATGTCACTAAAAAGTATATAATTATAATATGTAAGAAAAATAGCTGCACTGATATAAAAAATGTTTTTTTTTATTCATACTATGTTCCAAAACTATGCTAATTCTTAGGCAATCAATGAGTTTGCTCTGCTTTCGCCTTTCACAGAGACCCGCTCTCTCTCTCTCTCTGTTTCATATTTTGCAGGTTAGACCCAACAGCTACGCTCTGATCGTGAGCACAGAAAACCTAACCCTCCATGGCTACTACGGCAACAACCGCCCCATGCTGGTCACCAACTGCCTCTTTCGCATGGGTGCCGCCGCCGTCCTCCTCTCCAACCTCCCCTCCGATCTCCACCGCGCCAAATACTCCCTCTCCGATCTCATCCGCACCCACAGAGGCTCCGACGACTCCTCCTACCTCTGCGTCTCCCAACAAGAAGACGATCAAGGTCAAATCGGCGTTTCCCTCTCCAAAGACCTAATGTCCGTCGCTGCCGGAGCTCTGAAATCCAACCTCACCGCTCTCGGCCCCCGCGTTCTCCCCTTCTCCGAACAATTCCGCTTCCTATTCTCCCTCATCTCATCCAAATTCTTCGGCGGACGCTGGATTTCGAAACCCTACGTGCCGGATTTCAAGAAGGCTTTCGAGCACTTCTGCATTCACGCGGGAGGAAGAGCGATATTGGACGAACTGGAAAAAAAATTGGATCTTGGGAGCTGGGAGATGGAGCCGTCGAGAATGACGCTGTACAGATTCGGGAACACGTCGAGCAGCTCTCTGTGGTATGAATTAGGGTATTCGGAGGCGAAGAACAGGGTGAAGAAAGGGGATAGGGTTTGGCAAATTGGATTTGGGTCAGGGTTTAAGTGTAACAGTGTGGTTTGGAAGGCGCTGAGGGATATAAATCCCAAGGGGAGTTATCCCTGGCTGGAGGAGATTCATAGGTTCCCTGTTGATGTGCCTAAGGTGGAAGCCATTAATTGTTCTTTGAGCTTTTAAAATGGGGTTTTTTTTTTAATAAGCTTTGATTAATCTCCATGTATCTTATTGTTTGTGGTTGGAATTATCATGCTTTGGTACTTAGATCAATGAGTTTTTATTAAGGAAGAATTGCGTATATGCCACTTAACTCCTGTGTATTTACATATTTAACACCAAAAGTTAATTTTTTACATTTCTGACGCCTTTAACTCAAGTAAAGGTCCTCTCTCTCTCTCTCTCTCTCTCTCTCTCTCTCTCTCTCTCTCTCTCTCTCTATTTAGAAGACAGAACTGAAAATAGCAGCCAACAATTAAAAATGGTTCAACATATAAAGCACGTATTTGCACCCATACGTAGTGGAGTATTGTGAAACCTTTTAAATATACTGAAGCTGAATTTATATACATCGATGTGTCTTTTGGTGTAACAATAAAATTTTATCAGCAAGTCTAAAGTTAATCATGCTCATCATCAAGCACTCCTGGAAAGAGTGACCTCCTGGTGATTTCCGTCAATAAGGTAATACCATGAGACTATTAGGAAAAGTTAATAAGCATTGATATTGATGGTGTGCATTAAGTCTTATTCACTATAGTAAAATTGTGCACTGTGGATGAATTCAATATTATGTAGCAGTGGTTGGACAATAGTAATCAAAATTAACACAAATATCAAATAGAACTCTAGAATTCTTCAAATAATTTTTCCATCTTTAATGATTAGTAATTTATATGATGATTTAAGAACTCTTCTCTTTTTATATGTTAAATGTTGTCATATTAAATTGAAAGAAATGTCTTGTAAGGCTTTGAGAACTATTTCCAAAGTTGTTAGGATCGAGAACATGTCTTACATTTGGGCAAGATCTTGTTTAGGAGAAGCTATTATGTTTGTTGTCTAGATGTGCGGATGATTGTCTGCATCACAACACCGTGTCATGTGCACAAAAGAGTGGTGCAATCCACGTCATCGCCACATGTCTAATGTAACCGGACATAATATTTATTCTTGTTTAGAAAGTACAAAATCTCATTCACTTGTTTATATCTACCAATATATATATACATATAAAGAGAGAGAGAGAGATGGGTATTATAACCGTTCAAAAAACATATTTTGTTAAAACCGGGTGATCTAATGCACACCATCATCTGCACATCTAGACGACCAACGTAATATTTTATCCTAAACAAGACCTTGTCCAAATGTGAGACATGATCTGATGTATCATGTTGAATTAAAATATTGTCCTCATAAAATTCTGATGTTTCATATTGATCATCTATAGCGGAACTATGTTATATCCGGGTGGACAATTGCATTCCTTGAGTTTGCAATTTCTCTATATAAATAATAAATTAAATTTTCTTAAGGTAATTTAAGCAATTTATTTTGTCCCCTCCCCTCAATATATATATATATATATATATATATATATATATATATATATATATATATAGCAGTCTGATTATTTATTTTCTAATATTTATAATTAAGAAAGTTATTTGTAGGCAAGCATTATAAATAAATATTTAAATAGGAGATTCAATTTCCAAAAAAAGGATCCTATCGATAAATTTGCAGGAAGCTAAGATGAATCTCTTTATTACATATATTCTTCTTAATTTCTAATTATAGGCCTCAATTCAGATTTATGTTACATACAAAAGAGCATATTAAATGCATTATTTATATAGAAGCCAGAGGTTTATGATATGATTTAAAAATTAATAATAAAATAAAAAAAATAGTACTAACATTTATTATAAAAAATATAAAAACATCAAAATATTAAGCATGCATGTGATCATACTATGTATAGGGGTGCGTTAATTGCAGGGTTGTAAAGGAGTCAAATGGCGCTTCATCCGAAAGTTAATTTGTGCTCGATTAATTAATCAAATTCGAGGTCTTATTTGAGTTTAAGTCTACGAATTTGAATCAAGTTATTTAATGTAAAAGTTAGAATCAATATTAATTTAAACTAGTATCATAATAAAATGATAAATAAAAAAAATAATTATAAGAGAGAGAGAGATAGTAAGATATGTGTTAGTCGGGCATCTGATTGTCAGTTATAAGTTCACTCTGTTTTGGAGTTCGATTTCCTGCCAATGTAGAATGTGCTACTCGAATTCTTAGGCTCATGAGAGATAGTTGAGGCTCGTATAAAAGCCTCCGGCCATTCCTAATATATATATATATAGAGAGAGAGAGAGAGAGAGAGAGTAAGAAATCATTTAAATAAAAGATTATTTTTTAAATAATTTTAATAAAATTTATATTAATATTTTTAAACGAGTGAGCTAATGAGCTTATGACTCGAGTTGGGGTTAACTTAATTGAGCCCAACTCACAATCCACTTACAGCCCGAACCGCATCACGAGTCAGCTTGGCTCAATTATATATTTTTATATATTTTTATATTTTAAATTGCACTCATATTTTTATTTTTATTAAAAGTTCGCTTGATTACTTAAAATTATTCAGCAATCGCGTTCTAAGAAAACTATAAAATTTAATGAAATTCTTCATTTAATTAGATTTTTTAAACATCATCAAAGATTTCAAACACCATACATCCATCCATCCATACATACATACATACATAGATATATATATATATATATATATATATATATAATGAATATTTTAATTTTACAGTAAAAATAAACTAAAAATTATTATTTTTTAATTTAATTTTTCATGTTATTTCCCCTTCTCATTCTACCAAAAAACACCTAATCCCTACCACAGATATACATCAACAGCAAAATCTTGCAGTGCCCTACAAAGGCTCCATCATTTAAGCAAATCACTGCAGCAACCATCCCCACCATGAGCTCCTTCAAATCTCCACCAACCATTTTATTTATTTCTTGTCATTTTGGGAAGCACTTCATGAGGTGGTTATGCCCATCAAGTTGTGCAAATCTATTATTGGAGTTGGGCATATTAATAATAGAGAAACAAAACATTCAACCTCTCCTGTCAGCTAATCTGATTCATAAAAACAACAATTCTCATAAGATTTTGACATCAATTTTATGCTTCACTTTATATGCAATATTAAACAATATCATACTTGCATGAAACCAAATGGCTGCATTCAAAACACGACCAAAAACAAAAAAAATTGCTTACAAATTTGAATGAAATAAATGGAGCTGTACAACGCATTTTTAACTTCCAGGCTCAGGTAGGCACCCGGGTAGGCAATAAGAAACTTACATACAGCTTATTTTAATGGAAAAGAATCACCTGCAAGATGCATGCAGAAGGCTTGAGGCATCAAACACTGTATAAAGAGAAAAACCAAGCAACAGATACAACTAGCTGCTTATGCCATGGCCAGAGGAACATACTTGTACTTGGCAGCAAAGGAATAACAAATAAGAGATGAATTGGAATAATGTTCCTGGAGATCAGAACATGGCTCCGGGAAGACCTCTTGAGAGAAACCCGAGACGTTGGAGCAAATCCATGGAGTTGAAGCCTCAGACGAAGACGGCGGCGCAAGGGTCATGTTTATGTTTGAAAGGCAAATTGCAGTGAATGAATCTTGCTCAATACCGTTCAGAAAGCCTGCAACAGAGATATTGGTGCCAATGACTTTCTTGATTGTGATCCTATTGATCACTGGAAGTGCATCAGGATCATATCTGTCATCAGGGTGACCGCCAAAGTGCCCATCGAAGTTAATTGCAGTGTTGACAGACTGCATCTCTACTTCAGAGACCAAAATGTCTTCCACTAAGCCACCACGGCCTCTAGTGGTTCTAAAGTTGATGCCAATATATGAGTTGTAGATTTGAAGGTGGTCTGCATGAATGTTGGAGATTCCGCCAGACATTTCGCTGCCAAACGCCAGGGCAGAACCTAAAAGGGACTGGAGGAAGACATTGGTGATATGGATGTTGGAAGAAGGTTTGGAGTATGAGATCCCATACTCATCCCAACCACTCTTTATGGAGATTGCATCATAACCCACGGTGATGCTGCTGTCCTTAATGCACATATCTGAGCATGAATCTGTAATAAAAGCAACAGCGCAGCAGTTAGGCAGGCAAATTCCCATATTATTTATATGTCTAAAGCAGCATTTCTTTGTGAGAAATTAATTAAGCTTCACAGCTTAATAAAAAATGTTCATTGTAAGGACTGTGTATAGTTGTAGAATAAGAAGTGGTCGTCCGATGAAACCATCAAGATGAATGATTTGATTCAACTAATGACTAGTTAAATTCTATTATTTTCCTTTATATTTCTATGTTGTTTATGTCTTATACACTACTTGAAATCCCAAAACTGTGCATCAACAAAAAACTTGGTATAGTTAGGTCCAAACAATGAATAATAAAAACATTTACTTCCAAAATTCACAAGCCAGATAGACTCCGCTGAAGCAGCTGAATTGCTGGTTGCAGCAAAGTCTTTCAGCTTGTGACTTTTGCTCTGAATTTCGCCCAATGCAGTCACCAATAATAAATTGAAAATGAAAGAACAGTTATAATATTAAAAGAGAGTTGATTCCAACCTGGAACAATACCATTTGTATACGGTGAATCTGATGGAGCATTGATAGCTACATTCTGAACCATCAAATTGCTAAATTTACAGAACAAAATAGAATACATCTGTGTTAGTAATGCTAGAACCTTCAGAAACAGTATAATCTCTCTTAGACAAATGGACAAAAAAGGACAATCAGTCCCAAAAACTCACCTACAGTAAACGGGATGAACTGTCCAGGCCGGGGGATTCAAGAAGGTCAAATTTGAGACAATTATATCTTCAGAATTCACAATCTCAATGAGATGAGGCCGACTATAACTCAAATTATGAGAGCGAAAAGAATCCCACCACACTAACCCCTGGCCATCAATGGTTCCATTATCCCCTGTTTAATGAGAAATATATATATATATATATATATATATATACGGTATTGAACGATTAATGACCAATAAGCTTTGCTAAATATAAATGCTAAAATGAGAGAAATCAAATTAGTGCCCATGCCTGTTATGACTATATCTGTCAAATTGTTTCCATTAATCAAACTCTGGTACCTTCTTCCAGGAAGGTCAATTCCGCTACCATATGAAGGTAAAGGGTCTGCTGTAGGCCATTGTTGTAGATCCTGCAATGAGATGAGGAACAAAGAGTAAAATCAAATTAATCAACCTGTAAAAAGTAAATTTAAAAAACGTTTTACAAATTTGAATTTATAGTGCTGGACTTGAATGGTGATGATTGAGTTGTTGTTATATACTTGAAACCAAAATCTAAACTTTAAGCTAATTTACATGACTTCACAATGAAGGTTTCTCTTTTATTTATACTTTGTAAACTGCGTGTAATTTTGTTTTCCTGTGGAAGAAGGAATTCAGCCAAGGAACCTGGAAGGAACCATAATGACTTATACATGGAAAAACTAGAACATACCACACAATTCTTATATATTTACATATCTAACCCCAAAGCTTTGCTATTTAAATACATACCACTGAAATCCTTAAAATCACATAAAAAATACCACTAGTACTAACTTTCTAAAGTGAAATACACTTTTCATGCAAAAGGTTTATGATACCAAAATGTTATAAATGTAAATATCAAGCTTTAGTTGTTAGATATGTAAACAAAAAAGAATTGTGTGGTATGTGTGTAAATTTACCAAGAATTTATGCATTACCGTGCATATATCAATTCCTATGTGGCAAATGCGAGAACTGAAATTAACTACTAGAAAAGATAGAACCAACTAAAAGCATGCAGAAATGTTCTACGATTCTGAAGACAATAAATTAGATGTTATTTCAACAGATTATCCCCACAAGGGGACACCATTCTCAAAGCAAGAGCCCTTGGAGGTTAAAAGAGTAATAGTTGGATGCCTACTATAGTAAAGGTAGGTTTTTTATTATATCCTTCACAACAAAATGGAAAATTAACAAATACAAGAAATATATGCTTTTATTACAAAATAAAGCTGGTATCACCAATTCAATAATTTCCAAATGATTAAAAATTAACTAATTAATTCATGACTAAATCCCAAACAAAGTTGGCTAACTACTATATCAAAATATTGGGAAATGTGGGCCAATAATTTCATGATTTAAATCCATACATTAATAACAGATGAGATGGATTATGGACCTGTCCAAAACTATAAATGCATTTACATACATACCACCCAATTCCTATAAATTTAATTATCTAACATCAAAATTTTAATTTTTATATTTATACCACCCAATTCTTCCCCATCACATAAAAGATGCCAACATTTTAACTTCTAATACAACTTTTCATGCATAAATAAGGCGCAATGTATGTAAACATTAAAATCAGATGTTAGATATGTAAATACATAGGAATTAAGTGGTATGCATGTAAATCTTCCAAAACTATAGCTTCCACATTAGGCAAAAATAAAAGAAAATATGAAGAATCCAAGCCAGGGCTAATGAAAAGGACCTGAGATCCAATGATGACAGCTTCTTTGTCAAGAAATAGAGTGAGATGGCTTATGAGATTGAAGCTCCCTGTAAGCCATTTCCCTTTGGGAACAAACAGCTGAGCTCCACCTTTGTCAGCAAAAGATCTCAAATAAAAGATTGCATTTTGAAAGGCAAGGGTGTTCACCGTCTTCCCGTCCCCTACGGCACCGAATTCAGTGAGTGTGACGCTGTGGGGCCTTGGAGCCAATGCTCTCTTGTATTCACAAATCCCATCATCATATTGGCTACCTTTAATAGCATCAACCACTAATAGAACCAATACAATGACACCTAATGGAACAAATGACAGAAACATTAGAAAAGAGGGCTTGGGCAATCACACAAACAGCTGATGTGCACAACTAGGAGGTGAAGAAAAGGTCGTCATTGCAGATTTGTTTGAATTGGTAAGATTCTAAAAATGATTAAAAAGGAGATCTTGAATTGGATTATTAGGATGAAAATTGCAAAATGGACGTGAAGATTGTCAGTTCAAAACTATAATAATAATAAAAAAAGAATTCTAACGTTCCACCAATCCAAATTAGGATTCAGTTAGCGGACAGAGAGAGCCAGATTCATGCCAAAACCTAACATGACGGAGCCAATGGGAGCTTGTTGGGTGCCAGAATGAAGAAAAACAAGGAGCCAGAAATCAATCATACGGGTAAACATGATCTGAGGCGCAACATAGCCATCACTCATCACCGCTTTGAGCGGAATTACATAGAACCCTAAAATGGCACAGAAGTTGGAAATTTTAAATTTAAGTTTTTGCAAGATCCAAGACCTCTGGATCAAACAAGAAACATATTGTTGGCAGAAACAGATTGAATCGTCCATCACTTCTAAACAAATGAAGAAAGACGACAGAGGAATCGAACTAAGAGAACTAACCAAGGTCAAAATTTTGACATGCCATTATTGAATTAGAAAACTATGGTAGTAGTCAAGTGAGAAAGACAGCATCTTTTGCACCAAAAATAAAACAAAAAAACAAAAAAAAACAAAAAAACGAGAGAAAATGTAGAAGAACAGGGGAGAGAAAAACACGAAAACAACGTACTTACTAGCCCCTTCATGTGGACAGGGAAGCTGGAGGCGGAACTGGAGGAGCTGAGGAGAGCAGAGGAGGAGGATGAAGGAGAGAGAGAGAGAGAGAGAGAGAGGAGCTGTTTTCGTTAAACCATGAAGAATCAATTTTTTTATATATTGAAAGCCAACTCGAAGAGATGTCATGAATGGGGAAGGTCTTCATTGCCTCTCCTCTGGCAACCGTGGGGCCCATCTTAGGTGTCTCAGACTTACATTTTTATTTTTTCTCTCTCATAATATTATATATTTATTTATTTATTTATTTATTGAAAAAAAAAATTATTCTTTTTTCTAATAAATTTACATTTTATAGTGCGCATAAATTATATAAAAATTAATAATTATGAAATATAACATTTTTCTTGCATAATAATAGAATATGTTCATGTGTTGCTGCCTGACCCAATCAGTTGTTTAACATCCACATTACAAGACCGCTCAGGTCGTGGTCAGGGTTTGAACCCACTCAGCACAATTAGTCTTAGGGAGGTGATACTCGAATTGCTAGGCATATTATGGGTGATTGGTGGCTCGTATAATTAACTCTGGTCATTCCTTAAAAAAAATAATAAAATAAAATAGAGATTATATTCATGGTGCATAAATTAAATAAATTTTCACTAAATATCTATAATAGTTTTTTTAAAAGAAAAAATATATATATGACATTATTTGAGAAATGTAGCAAGAAAATGAGGCTCTAAAGCCATTTTTACTACCATTCCTTCGCTGTCAAACAAAACAACGCCCATTCCTCTGTCAAATACTATCAAATCCCCCAAAACCAAATATAATAATTTTGTCCTCCATCATCTCAATTATTCTCTCAAATATTTTTTTAATAATAATAACAATAACAATTATAATATTAAAATATAATTATAGCAACCTGCTACAACTCAATCAAACAACTATCCCCGTCAGATCTCATCATCTATTATAACAATTTTGGGCGAGAATCAGGTTATATCGAGTGTAGGGATGTTGAATCGATTTTGAATCAGCTCAATCCAGCTTGAAATTTTGGATTCAATGCAGCTTAAAATTGGCTTGGGGGGTCGTGATATTTGATTTCGGGCAAAATCTAGCTTGAAATTAAAACAAGGTGACTCAAATTGAGTTATTTGGATCCGTTCAGGCTTGATTTCAGCGCTGTCCGGTTCAAAATCAAAACAAGCATGATTCCAAAATATAACTTTTATGAATAAAAAATAAAAATAAATATAAGGATATGTGTGTGTGTATATATATATATATATATATATACATACAAACTTGCAAAACCACCTTTGTAATATATATAAAAAAAATAAGCAGCAAACATGAGCACATGGATACACATAACGCCAAATCGTTGATTTCTGAAGGATTTTTTTTTTTTTTTTGAGCCGAACATGAGCCTATTATTAGCTTAACATGCGCCATATTAATTTCATCAAATGCATTAATTGATTTTTTTTTCCGATTTGTAGATTTTATTAAATTTAATTGGTTTTTAATTTTCATAGTATTATTTTCTTGAACATGCAAACAGCTTAAAATAGAGGACTTAAAAAGTTTAAGAAGCTCACCACATTTTGTGACGTTTAGAAAAATTATGTTCTGTCTATTTTCTTAAAAAAGTGCGATGGAAAGCTGCATTTTGTAAATTGAATTGGCGAAAATGTGATGGCTCCTAGAAAGTTATTATCTAATTTTTTTTAAAATAAAAAAATTATAATAGCCACCAAATTTTTTTAATCAATAATTTTTTTTGTAACAACTTCACAGTTGCTTATTCAAACAACTACAAATCTATAACTACCAGAAACATGTTCTAAATTAAAAGAGCAAAACTAATTTAATATCAAGTGTGAAGCCAATTTTTTATTATTAATGCATTTTAGGATGCAAATAAGAAAATTCTTGCTCACGAGTAAAAATATTTTTTTTTAACATAAATAAATCAATATTAAGAAAATAAACTAAGCCTTTCATTGAGAATTGAACACTTCTTTATAAATACTTTCATTTTTTTCCTTAAATATTGGTAAAAAGAGTTTATTCATATGAGTAAAATTACTTGTTTATTAAAAAAAATTATTTATTTTGAACTCTAAACTCATAAGGACATTAAATGCCACATTACAAGCTACAAGAAGGTAGAAGCTTGTTCCACTCTTCCTCAATCTTTTTTCAACCCTTCTTCACACCTTATATAAATTTGATTTAAATAATATTTGAATAATAATAATAATAATAATAATAATAATAAATGTTCAATCAAAATATGAACATTGAATGAACATGGTTTGAAAATAGTTCAACTAGATCTTAACCCGACTTAAATAATATTTGAACAATTAGATTTAAAGATGGATTCAATATTGTTCGATCGTAGTTTAACATGGTTCAACTATGATTAGGATAATATTCAAATGTAATTCAAACAATGTGAACCTTAAATATAGTTGAATTAAGATTCAAAAAGAAATCAAGATTTTATTACATATTGAATCATATTAGAAATTAGGATGTTATATTAATAAATATAACGATTTAACTCTGAAACATGCAGCACATAAGAATTCAGTGGTATGTATGTAAATCCACCATCCTAATAACATTAACACATCAGATAAAGCATATATATTCAAAAAAAATTCAAAAGATGCAAGATAAGCATTATGAACTCGCATTTCATTCAATTGTGAGGGAATTGAAGAGCATGGGCTTGTCCACCCAGCGAATCCTGCAACCCCTAGCCTGAAGCATCTGTAGAAGTTTGGGGGATAGAAGCTCCATCAGATCACCAGCTAACTTCAGCTTCTTTAGTTTACATCGCGAAGCTCGCAAAGAAAACTCAAAGCCCTCCACGCTCGTTCGAGCGAGCTGCACCAGCTTCGCATCTTGCAAGCACCTTAATGTGCGAAGCAGCTTGCACAGCCCGATGCCAGAGACTGAGCAATTTGATATATTAATCTGTAAAATTGATTCAAATGCAATATAATTATGTGTCGGGAGGGTGGTCGTGTTCTGCTTGATAATTAGCTCAGGTAAGACTAATTTTTAGAAACTCATATACTTGATAAGCCTAACACAAATAAGCCCCCTTGTTGATTGCATTGTGTGTGTGTGTGCGCGCGCGCGTGTGTGTCTAGAGTCATTTGCATACATACCACGTGTGTCTAGAGGCATTTACATACATACCATCCAAATCCTTCATATCACATAAAAAATACCATCATATTAGTTTTTAGAAAGTGAAATACACTTTTTCATGCATAGGTAGTGTTGTATGTATGTAAAAATTGAATGAATTTATGTATATAGGCATGCTCACATACATATATTTATGCTTCTATGGATATACATCTATATATGTCAACAAATGTATTCTATAATTTATATATGATTTTCAGATATACTTCATGTCCTTTAATGGCAAGCTTTTAACACTGCAAATTAACAAGTTGAATGCAAACAAAAATATTTAGGCTCATTTGTCTAATAAGCTGAAAGCCATTGAACTCACTCGAGCTTGCCTACAATAAGGAACTCCTTATAAGATGGAAAATTTTAATTTTTTCTAATCAAATAGCTACGGAATGAAGATGATTACCTGCCGAAGATTTAAGGAATATCGAGCAAGGGCAAACATGGCAGCATCATCTATTGAAGAGCAGCCCTTCAAGTCCAGTTCAACTAAGCTTTTGCAACCAAATGCTATGGAAGTAATCCCCATAGAACTAACATTAACAAGCCCCCTCAGCTCAAGATCTGATAGCCATTCAAGGCTGCTCAGATACTGAAGCCCTTGATTCGTAATTTGGATGCAATAGCAGAGGTTTAGCTTCTTCAACCTCTTACAACCATCAGCTAAAAAAGACAATCCATAATCATCGACTTCCACACATCTGAAAAAGAGCAAATAATCAGACAAGAATCAGCATAAAATGACAGAAATCCATTAAATTTTGATATTTACCGGTAAAGATCTAATTCTTCTAAATTATTGCAGTTTGATCCAATATAAGCTAGGCCTTTGCTGGTGATATTTGCACAAAAACCTAATTTTAAAACCTTTAGCTCTGAACATTTGGTCAAGTGTTGCAATGCTGTAATAAACCGGATTTAATAAAAAAGAACATCCAAAACATAATTTAGCTGAAAGGCTTTCAAAAGCAACTTTGGGGATTCACCTATGTCATTTATGCTGCAGTCTGTGAGATCAATCTCTAGTAATTGAGAGCAACCAGTAGCAATTTGGCCAAATCCCTTCTCTGTCATGAGAGAACAAGCCTCCAATCTAAGGCAGGTAAGGTTAATACAGTACTTTGAGATTGCAGTGAGAACATTGTCGGTGAGGAGATGACAGCAAGTGAGATCAATGGACCTCAGGCGGGTGCAACTCGAAACGAGCTCACCGATGCCTTTGTCAGTCACTCCAAGGCATTTGCTGAGCCCAATCTCTATCAAGTTATTGCAGTTGGATCCAATGTTCTGAAGGCCAGAATCTGAGATTTGTAGGCCATCAAGTTTTAGAATATTTAGGGTAGTTTTAATGAGGCTAAGCTGTGACAGAAAGGCTGGGGTAACTTCCTGTGGTTTTCATTGAGAAAATCAGAATAAAATCATTAAAAAAGTGAAGCTAAAATAAAAAATTAAAAAAAAAGATGACCCACAGTGTGACAGTCGCCCATATTAATAATCTGGAGATTTCTGTGTCCATCAATTACAGAAGCTATGCCAAACCAAGTCACATTTTGGCAACGTGAAATATCAATACTCTGCAAATGAGACAATCTAAATTGAGTGTTTGGACCATCCCCAAAACTCATTATTTTATGTAAGAAGAAATGAGAAGTCCGGGCCTAAATGTTTAAATTATATTTTAGAGAAATTTACATATGCGGCACACAATTATTATGTATTTACATATCTCACACATTAACTTTCAGATTTACATATATAGCACTTTGGTGTTTTAAACATATGCATGAAAAGATGTTTTTCTTGTCAACTCCTTGTGTGATATTTAATAGCGAAGCGATCCTTACAGAAATTTAACGAATTAGGGGCTTCATTTTTTTGAGGTTTTTGCTCTCATACTCCTTTCCTTTGTTCTCGAGAATCGTTTGAACTCCAAAACTACTCCGATGAGGAAGATCTCTAAGTAAGAGTTGGATATTCCTAAACAGCGGTTGAGAGAGATCGTACAGCGAATGCTGAAGAAAGGGAAGTGTTCCAGGGATTCCCATGATTCAAAAAAGAAGAATGTTTAAGCCGAATGTTCAAAACCTGTTGAAACGAAAGGACCGCTGAGCAATCCTGTTGAGAGTACTGCAACCCCAATCTTGGTTTTAGAGGCTGATCTGGATGAGGTTGCTCCTACATTTGTGCAACTAGTCAAGGATTCTGCACCTGAGCAGCTAGCAGCTATTGTTCTGAAAGTTATTGCTAGTTCACAAGCTTCTGACAAACCATTGGAGGGGTTCCAACATAGCCGGGCTCCGAGAGTTGAGTCCTGGTTACTATGTGTTAGTTTCTTCCATCTTTTTTTTTTTAATTTTTATGATTCTACTATCATAAAATTAATTTTTATGATTTAATTTTATGATTTTTTTTTTATTATTTTTTTTATTTTTTTATTTTTTTAGAGGCTGATCTGGATGAGGTTGCTCCTACATTTGTGCAACTAGTCAAGGATTCTGCACCTGAGCAGCTAGCAGCTATTGTTCTGAAAGTTATTGCTAGTTCACAAGCTTCTGACAAACCATTGGAGGGGTTCCAACATAGCCGGGCTCCGAGAGCTGAGTCCTGGTTACTATGTGTTAGTTTCTTCCATCTTTTTTTTTTTTAATTTTTATGATTCTACTATCATAAAATTAATTTTTATAATTTAATTTTTATGAAAAAAAAATAAAATAAAATAAAATAAAATATCGAGTTGCAGAGGCAATGGAGGAAATTCATAAGGATGTGGATGAACTCGCTTGAGAAGGTAGTGGCTACTCCTCTGTTTGCAGAGACAATGGAGGTAATCCATAAGGATGTGGGTGAACTCGCTTCAGAATGTAATGGCTACTCCTCTGTTGATGTAACCCGCTTATATTTTTTTATTGTCGGCCTACATTTATAAGTAGATGAGCTGCCGTGGAACTTGATGAGGATAGAGATAAAATCATGGAGACGAAGGTTATCATCTTTAAAGATTTGTCCCTGAAAGAGAAACCGGGGGCCACTGCCGAGAAGAGACTATTGGTGGAAGAAGCTGACTTTATCTAATGTTTAGCTCCTGAATCACTAAGTCTGGGGGTGTAAACAAGTAAGTCGAGCTTGAGCCACCCTCGGCTTATACTTGAGCTTGATTAATTTATCGAGTTTGAGCTCGAGCTCGAACTTAAGTCTACAAGTGCAAGCGGCTTACAAGCCCAGCTTGTCTAGCATAAAAGAGAGAAAATAATAATGATTTAAGGTAGTGTTTCAATAACATGACAAATAAAATGAGCAATTACGAGAGATATAATAAGAAATCACTTAATATAAAATACAAAATATTATTTTTTAAAAAATTTTAATTCTCTAAAGATAAAGTCTTCAAATTTAATATATTTTGAGTATATTTTATATTAATATTTCTTTAAAACGAGCTGACTCACAAACTAACGAGTCGAGTCAATGCTAGCTTGAGCTTTGCTTGTTAGCTCTTTAGCCAAGCTCGAGCCAGCTCACAATAGTCTTGACTCGCTTACACCCCTACTCATAAGTCAATTGAGGGAAGAGTTGTTATCAACTCGCTAGAAGCTACAAAAGACTAATGAGAAGCTCGTGCGAGCTCTAGAGGAGCCGTAAAAGGTCAAGAAGAGCTCATAGTCGTAAAAGAATAAATAGCGTATCTTGAAGATAGGTCGCTCGAAAGGCTAGTACATGTCATGGATTTGAAAGATGACTTGCAGAAGGCCAAGGAACATGAACTTTCTTCGAAGGATAACTTGGATGGATTTTACAAAGATCCAAAGGAATCGTAGAGAACTAGAAGAAATAAATTCATCATTGTTGCTCCTTTATCAGTGAGTTGAATTGGCCCAATCCAGACAGTGTATTGCAAGAGGACTGTTAATTATGAAGAAGCCTGTGCGGTCTAGGAAAATTGATCTGGATGGTGTAAAGAATCAAGACTTGGGTTTATTTTATGAAAGAGTATGATCACATCATCATTTTTAGTTTTTTGTGTTGTCTCGTTTGATGTGGAATATTTAAGACATTTTGTTTCTTCAAAAGATTGCCCGGATAGTCTTTGATCCTAAGGCATAGCGTAATGGCTTTGTGATCATGGCTAATTTATTGTGAAATAACTTTCTATTTTTTAAATATTATACAGACCAGTCACCATATATTTTTAGGACATATTTTCACTTTTAACCCTTACAAATGTATAAGAGGGTTTAGGTAGTACAAATTCTCTATTCCTTTTTCATTTCTTATTTCTTGTTTTAGCGTCCTTGTGTCGTGCCTTACTTTTTCCAATTTCTTTGCGACTTTTATTTTTGCAATCATAGCAAACATAAGAGATTCCAATTCGAAGATGGATATGGTCCCAATGCTATGGAGATGAGTAGCATGAATTTTCTTGATTTGAAGATGTCCACGAGATCGTCATTGACTGCGAAAGCTTTAGCCATGATACAAAGGAATTACATTTTTTACGTTTCCCATGTTATTTGGTTGCCTCGTCGGGATGAAGCCCCGAATACCATACTTCAGTATGAGGTGTGTTGATATCAAGACCAATTTTGGCTTGAGTTTTGTTTCCCTTTGTGGGAGGAGCCGGTAGATGTTCTGAACTTCTTCAGATTGGTTCCCGCAGAGATTCACCCAAACTCAATAGCCAATGTGATTTCAGTAATATTATTTTGAGACATAGAAAGTTATGTTGGTCGGTGAACATTTTTCGCAACTTGATGTGGCGAAAAACATTCAAGGATGGGACAATACTGTTTTCTCCTCCGAAAGAAGTAATGATAAATCTGAAGAACAAGATTCCAGATTCTGCTACGTCTATTCCAAGAGTATGCGGCCAATTACCAAAACCCCTCAACCATTTGAAGGGTACAAGGCACCAGCTATCACAGAGCTTATTCCTGAGAAGCATCAAAGTTCAATCTTTCTTAAAGGTGTGGCGCTCGATGTTGAATTTTTTACAGTGGAAATATACATGAAAACAGCTTTATCAGGTAGACATTAATCATGCTTGCATAAATGATATTCCATAAATAACTTTTTGACAATAAATTTGAATATTATGCCCTTTACTTCAGGGAGGTCTCAACGATCTCTTGTTGTAGGACCGAGATATTGGGATCTCTTCCAAGTGAGCCTTCCAGGAGGCGATCCTAAGGGCCCTAATTCTTCAAGCTTGTAAGCAATAATAGTTGCAAGCGAAGAAGAGGAGTGAGTTACTTACACACTCCTCGTTCATGTAGGTAGAGATGAGGAGGATAAGATTCCCCTCACAAAACTCCTAAGAAGGGAGGTCTAAAAAAGGAAGTCGAGATAGTGTTTAAGGATTTAGTTTTGGTTCCTCGAGTTCCTAAGTTAGTTACTGCAGGTAAGGAAAATTTGTATTGCAGTAGCAGATGTTGGATGTAACCCGTCTTAAGAAGAGAAAGGCAGTTGCACTTGGCCCCTCAAGCAAACCTTCCAAGAGAAAATGTTGTAGGCCCTGATTCTTCGAGCCTGGTAGCAATAATAGCTACAAGCGAAGATGAGCGAGTTGCGGACACACTTGTCGTTGACGTAGGCAGAGATGAAGAGGGCAAGATTCCCCTCACAAAGCTCCCAAGAATAGCAGACTAAAAAAGGAAGTCGAGATAGTGTTAAGGATTCAGTTTCGATTCCTTGAGTTCCTAATTTAGTTCCTGCGAGTAAAGGGGAAGTTGTGTTGGAGAAGCAAGTGTCGGTTGTAACCCATCTTAAGAAGAGAAAGGTAGAGGAGAAAGCAGATGTTGAGGCACGTCTTTCAAAACAGTTGCACTTGGTCCCTCATGAGAAGAATTTGATACGGGAGGTCATGTCTCCATGATCAATGAGGTGCGGACTTGTGCAAAGGTAGATTGAAACTGGACTGGATGAGTTTGGTTTGATGGACAACTCTGAGAGACTCCCCCAGGTAAGGCCAGCGATCATATCACACCTCAACTGACCCCCCTGGTAGGGTTAAACGAATCGCCATAAATTATTATTTTTCAAAAAAAAAAAAAAAACGTGCAAGCTATAAAACGATCTTCACTCAAAAGTCTTTTGACACTTCTTCAAGTTTTACTTCCTTGGGAAGCTACTCCTACAAAGTCCATCTATTGTCGGGGGGCTCGGGTAGGGGTGTAAAAGAGTCGAACACGAGCGAGCCCAAGGTCAGCTAGTGTTCGGCTCGTTTATATTTTGAGCTCAAAAAACGTGTTTGTGTTCGGATCGTTTGCTTAACGAGTCGTTCACGAACAAAGGACCGTTTTAACAACCCTATTCACGTAGTCATCAGATGTTAAGGATTGAGACAAAATTTAAAAATTATTGTTTATATTAAAACATCATTTGAATCTAATTTAATAATTGTTATTCTGTTTTCTTAATTAATACTTTTATTTGATTATAAATCTTCGTAGCCCTGCAGTCAATTAAAATTTTTAAAAAAACTAATATATATATATATATATATATATATATATATATATATATATATATATATATATATATGAGTAGCATTTCGAGCCAAAACAAGCCAAACACGAACGAACAAATCTTTTTCCGTGGTCAGCTCGTTAACGTAGCAAGCGAGCCAAACACGAGTTGTTCGCGAACAACGAGCCGTTTTGGCAGCCCTAGTCTAGGGACTGTCGGGCGGGTTCCCACTTGTCGAGGAAGGTGATTAGTTTGTATGAGCTTAGTCCAGCTTAATTTTTGATAATATAGGGCCCAATCCAAAAATGATTGAATTTGTTGAATGCTTGATTGTGAGTTGTGGAATCAATCTTTTTCAAGACCAAGTCGCAAGCCTTAAAGTGTCCCCCTTGACTTGAGAGTTATAATATTTTAAGTTTCCTCTTTTGATTTCTACTTGTCGTAACACGGATTGACCATAAAACTCCTCTAAGAGATTCATCGAGTTGTACAGGCTCTCATTCTTAAGTTCTCTCCATTTGTTCAGTTCTTGCTCCTAGAAGTTGAAGCGGTTAGTACTCTCTAAGTATGTATGTCATTCTCTACTGGAAGTACGGATTCAGTCCCATGTGACAGGATTAAAGGAGTATATTCAGTAGAAGTGGAGTGAGTGGTTTACAACACCCATAGTTCGGAGGGTAAGAATTAAGCCCTGTCCTTTTGCTTTTATCATCTTTCTTAGCAAGCTAAGAATTAATTTTTTGGATGCATCCACTTGTCCAATCGGCTTCGGATGATGCACGGAAGTGTAATTGAGTTGTATTCCTTGTTAGCTGTAGAAATTCATGACTTTCTTATTGACAAACTAAGTGTCATTATCCGATGATGATTAGAAGTAGTGGTCTATATCGATATATAATGTCAGTCCACATGAAATTGTGGACTGCTTTAGAGGTGATTTTTGCATGTAGCTTAGCTTCAATCTATTTGCAAAAGTAGTTGATTATTACAAGAGGAAATGAACTGAGGAGATCCATCCCCCACACCATGAAAGGTCGTAGACTTGTAATTGATTAAAGCTTATGAGAAGGTTGTAATGATATTGGCATTGTTCACATCATTGCGTGAACTCCTCCGAGCCTTTCCTCAAGGTTAGCCAATAGTATCGTTGCAGCAAGATTCAGTTGCAAGGATTTTCCTCCTGAATGGTTTTCACATTCTCCTGTGTGAATTTGCTGGAGGATAATATAGGGCCCAATCAAAGAATTATTAAATTTGTTAAATGCTTGATTGTGAGTTGCGGCATCAATCTTTTTTAAGACCAAGTCGCAAGCCTTAAAGTGTCTCTACTTGACTTGCGAGTAATAATATTTTGAGTTTCTTCGTTTGATTTTTACTAGTTGTAGCGTGGATTGACCCTGAAACTCCTCTAAGAGATTCATTGAGTTGTGTCGGCTCAATTGTTGAGCTCTCTCCAATTGTTCAGTTCTTGCTCCTGGAAATTGAGGCAGTTAGTACTCCCTAAGTATGTATTTCATTCTCTACTGGAAGTACGGTTAGTGCTCCCTAAGCATATTGTTGTTTTTTAGGGATAAAATAACTTGAGATCATCCCCACTCGACGTCCTAAGGACTTCCTTGTCGAGGTAGGTGATTAGTTTGTATGTGTTTGGTACAACTTACTTTTTGATAATATAGGGCCCAAACCAAGAAGGATTGAATTTGTTGAATGCTTGATTGTGAGCGTTGCGGCATCAATCTTTTTTAAGACCAAGTCGCAAGCCTTGAAGTGTCTCACCTTGACTTGCAAGTTATAATAATTGTGTTTCTTCTTTTAATTTCTACTTGTCGTAATGCGGATTGACCCTGAAACTCCTTTAAAAGATTCATTGAGTCATGTAGGCTCTCATTGTTGAGCTCTCTCCATTTGTTCAGTTCTTGCTCCTCGAAATTGAGGCAAATAGTACTCCTTAAGTATGTGTGCATTCTCTACTGGAGTACGGATTCAGTCCCATGTGACAAAATTCAACAACAACAAACTCTTAATCCCACTACGTAGGATCGGCTACATGAATCATTTTTCGCCATTGTGTCTTATTTAGTGTCGTCATATTTTCATTTGGTTCTAATAAATTAAGATCATTTTTTTATACAATAAGCACAAGTCTTCCTAAGTCTGTCTCTGCCTTTATTAACATAAGTTGAATCTAAAACAACTACTCTCCTAATCAGATCATGAGATGATCAATGTTTAATGTGACCAAACCATCTAAGACGACCCTCTCTAATTTTGTCCGTCACTGGAGCTACAACAACCCTATCACGGAGATATTCATTTCGCATTTTGTCTCTAAGTGTAGAGCCACTCATCCACCTAATCATTCTCATCTCGGCAATACTTAACTTAGTGTTATGCTTCTCTTTTAAAGGCCAACATTCAGCGCCATAGAGCATTGCAGGTCTCACCACCATCTTATAAAATTTTGCTTTTAGTCTAAGCGTTACTTTTCTATCACACAAAAGGCCCCTGAAGCATTCCTCCGCTTCAACAACCAACTTGAATTCTACTATAAACATCCTCATCTATATCACCATCACTTTGAACAATAAACCCAAGATATCTAAATCATTCACACCTTTTAATAGTTTGATCACCCATAGTTACACTTCTTTCACTAGAGCTACTACTACTACTAAAATTACATTCCATGTATTCAGTTTTAATTCTACTCAAATGAAGGCCTCTAGACTCTAGACCTCCATAATTCAAGTTTTTCCTCAGAATTTTCTTGTCTTATCCAAGAAAATAATATCATCAGCAAAAAAGCATATACCAAGGTACATCCTTCTGTAAATGTCCAATAAGGCCATCCATAACTAAAGCAAAAAGATATGGGCTTAAAGCTGGTCCTTGATGTAATAAAACAGAAATAAGAAAATAATTGGTCAATCTTCCTTCAGTTCTAAGACATATCTTTAATCACTTGAATATAAGTCATATCAACACTTTTCTTCTCAATAACTCTGCAAAGGATATCTCTTGGAATCTTATCGTAAGCTTTTTCTAAATCAATAAAAATCAAATGTAGATCCTCCTTATTATCTCTGAACTTCTTCATCAAACCTCTCAATAAATGTATAGCTTCCATAGTACGAAGGGCAAGAATTAAGCCGTCTCCTTTTGCTCCTT